>PVHY01011213.1:0-48829 GCA_004024945.1 Uropsilus gracilis | reverse complement strand
TTCCGTGAGGTCTTACAGGCAATGCTCCTGACCTAGCACCCAATGGAAAGTGTTCGCTGCTGTTTTACTGACTTAATTCTCCTTCCAGAGACCAAACAGATCAAATCACCTGCTGCTGCACTGTGGCCAACTCTCTGATATAAGATGATCCACTGCATGACCCTCAGCACCTAAGCCCATCAAAATGACACACCTTAGGATTTAAAATCACAAATACCTGATGTTGAACAATAAAAACTCACCCAAATTCAGGAGTTTATGTCCTGGGTTCTGCTACAGCTATGTTGGTCTCTTGGTTGTTGGTACTGATGCTCTGAGACACCCATACAGATGAAAAGAGAGCTGTGGGGAAGCCTGAATCCCACAAAAAAGCTTAAAGCATACTCTTTCCCTCCCCCTGCTCATGGAAAATGTGTGAGTGGATAGCTCACAGCATACTTGCACAAGACAGGAGAGATACAAACGATGCGAGGCACCACGGGCTATTTTGTTATCCACAGAGGATAACCTGACCATGTGAGAGTCCAGTTCAACCAATACAGTCTAGTTCCTCAGGACTGGTAACAGCATGCTGCTCTCCTGCAGCCTTGCCTACCTTGGCCTGTTTTCCAAAACATGATTCCATGCATCTGTCCTGACACTCCGATGCCACAGACTCTCCGGAGCTCTTGTCGGGGAAGGGCCGCCAGGCACTCGTTGAGGGCTTGGATGATTTTCCTCACATCCTGCTCTTGCCCCTGGTAACAGAACAGGCCAGGTTGGTAAAGGGCATACAGACAGGCAGTGAGAGGACAGAAGCCCCCAGGGATTTTCCTGGCTGGTTGGAACCCAGCTGATCCATTTCCAGAACCTGCTGATGTGCCTCAGAGATGGGATTGAGTGTTGTTTGTCAGCACCAGCATGGCCTGGAATCCAAACATGGTAGGAGAGTTGCACCCCATTCCTTCACAGATGAGGTGCTAAGGTGCTGCTGCAGATGGGTTCATTCTCTGCCCTCCACAGTGGGGGAGTCTGAGCTGAGAACAGTACTGCTCTTGGTCTCCAGGAATTGACAGTCTAGCAAGAAGACCATAAAACAAGAAAGACCAGCAAAGAAAAAAATGCAGAAAGTATCTGGGAAGAAGGAACACAGCAGGGGGCGCTGGCAGGAAAGAGGTAGCCAAGAAAGTCCTCAAAAATTAGAGCACTTCAGGATGAGCCCTCATGTCTTCTACTTGGGCTTTTGCTCATCCATTGGCAAAGAGCCAGGCCCTGAACTGGGAAACAAAAAGGAAGACCCCCTAAGGAAGACAGACAAGGAGAAAGCCAGGACAGTGAGACACAGCTAGACTTTGCTAGAGATTGGAGGGAGATGAAGCTGAACAAAAAGGAGAAGCTGTCACCAAATAGTTGGACCTCAAGCCCCAGGGTGAAGGGACCCTTCCTAAAGTAATGGGGTCACCAGAGCAGTGTTTTATGGAAGATTGACTGGGTAATGATATAAGCTACACAGAAAGAAACTGATAGACTAGAGGATTTTTCTGAGGTGAAAAACAGTCAAGAAATTCAGGATCATCTCATCCTGATCTGTCTTTTTTTTTTTTTCCACCTCCAGACTCCTTGAAAATGTCTCTATGCAGAATAATTTTGAATAACAAAGTCATGAGCAAGATAAGCCAAAGGTAATGGAAGAGCTTATTAATAAGAGTCCTAAGAGACAAGAATATGAAAAGAATGTAGGACTGGGTAAGGGTCAAAGGTCTTCCTTTGAAAATGCATTTAGGTATCTTGTAGCTAAAGAGATACAGAATAATAAGTCTTTCAAAATGGCAAGATGGTACTGAAACCTATTAAGTTTGGGTTTGTGACCACCTCGTACTTTAAACTATCAAGTCCCTGCTATAGACTAGAAACAGGACTAAGATGTGATTAAGTATTATTCAAAGACCATCAAAATTGATACTTAAAATATCAATTATAAATGGAGTAAGTTCTATAAGCTAACTTAAAAGTTTTAATAAGAACTACGATTCTTAATTTGATAAACTGAAGACTTATTTTGATCTCAACCAAACTCAAGCATTCTGCCGGGCATGGTGGTGCATGCCTGTCAGCGGCAGCCTCGGAGCTGCGGCCAGGGCCAGGGATCGCAGTTAAAATCCTGCCGGGGGCACGTAGTGAGACTTAGTCCCAAAAAAATATAGCTGGGAGTGGTGGCACGTGCCTGTAATCCCAGCTACCTAGGAAGCTGAGGCTGGGGATTGTGGTACCCCAGGCAACGTGAGTCTCAAAAAAAAAAAAAAAAAACACTCAAGCATTCTGGCATACAAAACCACCTCAAGGCAGAGAACAAACTTATTTTCATCAATCAAAGGATCTGTGGATGGAAAAAGACAAGAGAAATGTGACTTGGCTCTTTATGAATGTCTGTTCTTTGGAAAAACTGAAAAGGCTTCTGGTCTTGGAAAAGCATCTAAAGGCTGAGTCCTTGGTCCCTCGTTTGAAAAAGTGTGGGGGTGT
The DNA here is from genome assembly GCA_004024945.1 of Uropsilus gracilis. Classification (NCBI taxonomy): domain Eukaryota; kingdom Metazoa; phylum Chordata; class Mammalia; order Eulipotyphla; family Talpidae; genus Uropsilus; species Uropsilus gracilis. The sequence goes on along the minus strand of PVHY01011213.1, from coordinate 46,330 downwards.
GGATAGTATACTCTCCTTTCCTTAGGATAAACCTCCTCACTTGCCTCCGATCAACCTGCTGGCCTAGGTGAGGGCAACTCTTGACTCCTAACAAGCATAAACAAAGAAACAGAAAGAAGGAAGGTGAGGCGGGGTGGAGAGAGGGCACAAAGTATTTCTCTGTGGAAGCAAGCAAGTAAGAAAAATTAGTTGAGATCCGCACACCCAATCTGATGTGCATATATGGCTAGTCTGAATTGAGTTCTGTTGTCAGTGTAAAATACATGCCATATTTCAGATTTAGTATGAAAAAAAGAATGCCCAATGTCTCATTTGCAATAATTTTGTAGTGATTATTACATCACATTTCAACACATCAAAGTATGTGTCAGACAAAGGGGCAAAAAGCATACACTGGAACAAGAACAGTCTCTTCAATAAATGGTGCTGGGAAAGCTGGATCACTACATGCAAAAAAATGAACCTAGACAACTCCCTCATACCATATACAAAAACCAACTGAAAATGGATAAAAGACTGGGATGTAAAACCTGAAACCATAAAATACATAGAGGAAAATTTGGGCAATAAACTCCAAGACTTACACTTCAGAAACCCCTTTCAGGACACAACTACAGATGCTAAAAAAAAAAAATGAAGGAAACAAACAGCTGGTACTACATCAAATTAAGATGCTTCTGCACAGCAAAAAAAAAAAAAAAAAAAAAAAAAAAAAAAAAAAAAAAAAAAAAAAAAAAAAAAAAAAAAAAAAAAAAAAAAAAAAAAAAAAAAAAAAAAAAAAAAAAAAAAAAAAAAAAAAAAAAAAAAAAAAAAAAAGACAATAACCAAAACAAACTGAATGGGAAAAAAATTTTGCCTTCTATAAAAATAATGAGTCTGATAACAAAGATCTACAAGGATCTCACACAGTTTAGCAAAAACAAAGCAAAAAGCCCAGTCAAAAAATGGGGAGAAAAACTAAAAAGAAACTTCTCCAAAGAGGAAATACAAATGGCCAATGGGCATATGAAAAAATGTTCCACATCACTAATAATCAGAGAAATGCAAATCAAAACCACAACTAATATAGGGTAGAGGGTAGTTGAAAATTGTATTGATACCAAAAATACCCTGGTGGGTGGGGTCTGAGAGAAAAATGCATAAGAATAAGAGAGAAGCACCAAAAAAAGCCAAAAAGCAGATAAAAGGAAGGAACAAAGAAAGAAGAAAAGGAAGGAGACGAGAATGGGGACTGAGAGAACAGGCCCAGGTGACCTAGCCAGGGTAAGCCCTGGAATAGAGTTAGTAGTGGCAAGGAGCCACAGTGACCTGCAGAAGAGTAGTCAATGTGAAGAGTGTGGCACTGCACCAAGTGGCATAGTGAGCTGGTACCTGGAGATGGCCAGGGATTTGGAAAGCTGATTTGTGCACTAGCAACTGTGGAAAAGGTTTGAAGCACCTTGGAGAAGTGGAGCAGCTCAGAACACTAGAGAGAGAAGAAAAGGGAAGACGCCGGAGAAAGACTGGAATTTGCGGTGCCTGCCTCAGGTTTGGAGGTGCAAAGGGCACCATCAGAGACATGTGTCTTTGGGACCTTTGGGACTGAAAATGGTGGCTGGGGTAAGATAACTGGTCACTTGTGGCTTTGAGGACTTTTCGTTTTCTTGGTTAATTTCCCTTGTTAATAAAGCCCTGTTGTTAAACTGCATTTGTCTGGCAACTGCTACGCGTGGGTGAGACAGACCTGTTAAGAAAGCTGGGTAGCAGAAGTCGCGTTTTTAAAAACTATGGCTTGCTAGTTGGCAGCCTCTGCCCCTTTGCACCCTGATTTCACAATGTGTTACCACCTTGCACCAGTAAGAATGGCCCACATCCAAAAAATGGGCAACAAGTGCTGGTATGGATGCAGAGAGAAAAGTACACTTTTGCACTGCTAATGGGAATGCAAACTTGTCCAGACACTGTGGACAGTTGTATGGAGGATCCTTAAGTACTGAAAATGGAACTACCATTTGATCCAGCAATTCCACTTCTGGAAATCTACCCAAAAGATACCAAAATACTAATTCAAAAAGACACCTGTCCTCAGATGTCTATCACGGCACTATTTACAGGAGCCAGGATATGGAAACAACCCAAATATCCCAAAACTGATGGTTGAAAAAGATGTGGTATATTTATGCAATGAAATATTATTCTGCAATCAAAACTGACAAATATGAAGTATTTGTGATAACATGGATGGATCTAGTGAAAGGTATGCAAGGAAGGAGGGAAATAGGCACCAATATGAAAGCAATGCAAGGAAATATGAAAGAATAGCGGGGAGGAAAGAGAGACAGGAGCCAGGCCAAGTAAAATTAAGAAGAGTTGATTGCAGTGAGTGCCTGGGTGAGGTCCACTAATCCACAGTGGTGTGTGGGGGGGTGGTTTGTGAAGTCTCACCCAAGTGGAGTTGGTGTCTGCTTTTATCGAAGTAGGAACATGGGGTAAGGGTGGGTTTTGCTAGTGTGACAGGCAAGGTCGAGGGCAAGGTTACTTGCTGGGTGAGGTGGGTGAGGCTGAAGACAGTCTCAGCTGTAGCTGGAGGGTAAGACTTGGATTGGGTAGTGTCCAAAATCCTTTCAAGGGTGGAGGCTCCCAGAGTCCCCAATCTGACCTTTGATGGAGACTCCCAGTGCCCCCTAACCTGACTTTCACCTAGAGGGAATCATTTAAGCAGAAATAAATCAGAAAGAAAAAGACAGAAACCTTATGGTCTCACCAACAGATGGGATATAGGAATAAGAAACACAAGGCTGAGAGAAAGTCAAAATAAACTAACAATATAACTGGAGCAAGCAGCTAAGGGAAGGGAAGCAGGAGGGTGATATCAGGGAAAGGAGTAGTACAAGATCAAGATGAAGCTTCACGGGTGATAAGGTGATGGGAGAGTCCAAGGGAATGCAATGATGTGATACATACACACACACATATACATAAATATGTAAATACCAAATTGATTCATAAAAAAATCTTTTTAAATTGTGTCAGAGACATTGAGTTAAATAAAATTTGTAATTAAAACTAATTTCACTTGTTTTTTTGTTTTTTTGTTTTTTTGTTTGAGACTAGGTCTCGCTATTTTTACCCATGGAACTGCAGGGTCACGTTGCTGTGGTACCACGGACTCAAGCAATCCCCAGCCACAACTTCCCAGGTAGCTAGGATTACAGGCATGCGCCACCATGCCCAGCTATTTTTTTGGACTAGGTCTCGCTGTGTTGCCCCAGGCAGGACCTGAACCGCAATCCCCAGACTCCACTGCAACTCTATAAGCTGTCACTTACAAGCACGCGCGTGCCTGGTCTATTCTTTATTTTTTAATAATGCTACTAAAAATGACACTTGTGACTCATCTTCATGGCTCTCATTTCTACTGGACAGTGCTACTTTTAAAGATCCCACATGAAAAAAATAACATCAAGATCCCACATGGCCATAAGATGGTGCATCAACCCAGAACAGAGCTGCCATTTAAAATGGACCTAGGGTGGGTGAGATAAGTGGGCAGGTGCAATGAAGGAGGGAAATGGGCCAATGAGAGTGAAGACAAGGAGGCAGTGTTCAGTAGCTAGGTAAACTTTCCATGGTGAGCATGATCAGGGAGTAGCTCTTGGACAGGTACACCCATGTAACAACACCCATGCTTTCTTTCATAATATCAACTAGGTTATGTCCAGATCAAGTTGTAAAACTTTAGATTTGAAAAAAGCACTTAGAAACTCGGTCACCTTCCTTACCCATACTACCTTTTACAGGTAACTAAGGTCCAGAGAGGGAAAATTAATAACTCAGAAAGAGTCATAAAACTTCCTTCAAAACCCTGATTTTAATGGATTTTTAAATCTTATATAACGCTACACAACTTTATATAGCTTCTACATGGCTGCTAAGCTTGACCTTGGTGTACACAGTGCTTGCATAGAGTGAAGTCTGGACGAGGGAACTAAGGAGCCACCAGGGATTCCTATAGGTCAGTGGCTTATACTCCAAGGTTGATTTTTGTCCCCTAGGAGTTATTTGACAATGTGGAGACACTTTGCAGTATCACAACTGAGAAAAAGGGTTTTAGTGGTAATGTACATTAGAGGCCAGGGGTGGTGCTGAACAAACTATAATGCACAGGAGAATCACCCCAAACAACTAATCATTGGACACAAAATATCAACAGATTCAAGGTTGAGGAATCCTGCTGTAGGGGATACTGTCTGTCCTAGAGCACAACACACACTTGGAAGATGCAAAGGGGGCTATCACTCACCTTCCCTCAGGCCTTCATCAGGCAGGTGTGACACACTGGGTGTGCCTGTAAATACAGGTAAACATTGGGTGTGTCTGTAAGCACAGCTGAAGTATGAATATTGGGGGAGGTGGGGAAAGCAGTTTTCAAGAAGTGACCCTATTTCAAGAAAAAAGGACATTCCCTAAACTCAAACGCTGTAATCTGGCTGTTGCTCACCCTTACAAATTCAGAGCCTCCTTTCTTAGTCAGGGATCTAAAATGTAAAATGATCATTCTAAAGTACCCTGCTGCCTCAACCAAACTCATGCGAAAGCCTTATGGAAAAGCAAAGTATGGCTGCAAACTTTATATTCTGAAAGGCTTCTGAGCAAGATGGACTCTGAACCCTAAAGAAGTGAGTCCGGATATGTGGCAAGAGCTGGTGAAAAACAAAGCTCTTGGAAGTGGGACTTGGCTCAGAAAATCAAGGTTTGTGGTTAGAAGAGGTCTTAGAGGTCCCCTATTTCAACTCAGAAAACATACTGAGAGCCAGGAAACAAGTCAGGAGATTACACAGAGCTCCTTCATATTAATTTCCATTGTCAAGTCATTAATCACACAGCTAATTTTAACAGGAAATTAATGGACCCCAGTTCTGAGGATGGCTAGCCTTTTCTAAACTTATATCTCACAACAACCTCCACTATGGTAAAATCTTCCATTTCCATCTTACAGCATTCACAACATACTACTTGTGTATAAGTATCAATCTGCTCTTTTTCTAACATTTTAACCAACCTATCTCAATGTTTATCAGTCCTGCCGTCTTTCTCTGAGGTATCTTAGCCTTGGGGGCTAGGGAACTTTTGTTGACCAAGTTTTTAAGTGCTTCATTTTGCTTCTGTGGAATGAGAGAGGAACCAGGTAGGCCTGATTCTGCATTTAGTTTTCAGAGAAAACCCAGACACCGCCCTGGGAACAAACTGAATTGTTAATCTGAAGATAAAAGCAGTGTGAGGAACAGCAGTGAGAGTGAATGGGGGGCCACCGCACATACACAGGAGAGCTTTTCCCCCCGGTCAGGGGTAGGTGGAGAACACAGAGCACAAGGATACATTGCCACGGGCAATCCAGAAGAGTCCAGGGTGAGGAGATGGGTGCCAGAAAAGGGGAAAACTCTTGGTCGAGATCTAATAGATAGCGGGAGCTGCAGGGAGAGGCAGGCAGAAATCGGACAGGCTGAAGCAGTCAGGGAGACTTCTCTCAGGGAAGGGAGGCCTCCTTCTAGGACAAGAGGGTCCTTCGGAGGTTCCTAGAGGTGGTGCGACTCCTGGGTGCTGCCTCACCTGGGACCCGACTGCTGTGTTCTGGGCGGCCGTCTCTGCCCTCGTGGCCCGGGCACAGCTCGCCAGTACCACAAACCCGGATGAGTGGCCGGGCGCGGCCTCCACCAGGGCTGTCTTCACAGACGTGGTGCCCAGGTCGATGCCGAGAGTGACAGATCGCTCCGCCATGGCCCCAGAGACGTTCGCGACCAGCCGCTGCAGGCAAGGTGTCCCTGCCCGCAGACTTCACCCGGGACAGAGGCGGGGCCTCGCCAGCCCCTCCCTCGCCACACTCAACATGGCGGCTTCTTGCCCTCCCTTGGAGTCGGGAACCCCTGCGGGCGGCAGGTCCCGGCTCTAGCAGAAGAAGGGACCTGGATGCCCCGCCCCCATAGGGCGGGCCCTCGGAGCGCGGTCCGCGCCTAGCTCTCCGAAGCGTCTTTGGGTTTACAACAGGCCCGAGGATTTCCAGCTCCTGTGTTCCTAAAAGTGACTTCATCCTCCCTCACGCCCGGCTGAACCCCCTTCCCTGCCAAGGCGCACGCGCCCTCGGCTCCGCCCAACTGTACCGCTAGGCGCCTGAAAACTACAGCCCCCACAGAGCTTGGCGCGTAGTTTTGCAATCCGCGAAGCACGTGGTTCGGGTCAGGTGACTTCTGCCCCGCCGTCACAAAAGTCTGGACTGCCTGAGGGAGCTGGTCCTATCCGAAGCTGCTCCTGCCTTCCGTGTGGTCGGTCCCCTGAGCCTAAGAGGATCCAGGTGAGAACTGGCACGACCCCGACGGCCTTCCTCTCGATTCCCCGGGCGAAACCCCTGAGATCCAGAGACTGTCACAGCAAGCCTGTGGGGCAGCCTGCGCGCATCCATCCCCCCCTTAGTCGCGCCAGGGTTCCATCCCCTGACACCTTTCACAACCTGGAGAAAGCCCCCAGGTAGTAGGTGGTGAGCGGAGGCAAGGGACACGGTGTTGCGAGATGGAACGGGTGCAGGTCCGAGGCCCCTTCCCAGCCTTCTGCTGATTGGCCACCTGAGTGTGGGTGGCGGAGTTTGCAGATTGCTTTGGAGAGGACCATTCGGGAACTCCTGTTCTCTGACGGAGAGCCAGGCTGGGCTCGGGGGTTGTTGACCAAGGGGAGACCCCTGCCATCCTGGGCTTTCAGGCTCTGGAAAAGGAGGGCAATTGCGCGCTCCCTTTTCCGGTTGTATTGAGGAAAATAACCTGTGTTTTGTGAGAGCTTGCTAGGTGTCCTTGGTGACAGTGGTTACTTTGCTTTACTGTTTCTTTTTTTTTTTTTTTTTTTTTTTTTTTTTTTTTGAGACTAGGTCTTGCTTTGTTCCCCGGGGAACCGCAGGCTCACGTTGGCTGGGGTACCACGAACTCAAGCGATCCCCATCCTCAGCTTCCCACGTAGCTGGGATTACAGGCATGCGCCACCACGCCCAGCTATTTTTTGGGACTAGGTCTGTTATGTTGCCCCATTCCTAGCCTAGCCTCTGCTGCCTTATTGTTTCTTAATGGTTTTCTTATCTTCCTACCATCACAGGAATTTTAATGCCATTGATAATCTCTGTTTATGTAAGTGACCCTTTGGAGGACCACAAACCTTGCCTTACATTTCATCTCATTTAAGTCCTTTCAGGTAGCTCTAACTGTCCCTTTTTTCACATTAAGAGATTAAGTACCACGCAAAGTCACACAACTAATAAACAGGGACCCCAGATTCAAACCTGTGCAGTGTGTCTCACATTTTTTCCACTAACTGTATACTTCTCCAAGAGAGGGAGATCCAGGGAGTTACAGGTGATGAACAGTTAACAGAAGGAACTCAGGTAACTGACAGAGAGAGATGCTGCTCAAGAAACCCCTGACCCCAGGTTGCTCCTGGGAGAGGATTAGGAATCGGAGCCTTCTTGAAGCAGGTGGCATCTTGAAGCAGGAGGCAGTACACAGAAAGAAGGGCATGCCACACAGAGCCCGTTGTGGTGAAATTCTCCATTTCAATCATGTAGTGCTCACAAGATACTGACTATAGTGTACAAATCTTATCCTTTTCTAACAGTCTGATCTCCTTGTCTCATGTTGTCTATCTGTCCTGACATCTTTCCTCAAAGATCTCAGCCTTTGAGGCTAGAGGACTTTTGTTGACCAGGTGTTTAAGTACCTCAGCTTACATTCCAGTCCTGTGGAATGAGAGCGAAACTAGTTAGGCCTGATTCTGCATCTGATTTCTCTGCCCTGGGAAACAAACTGAATCTTGAACCTGAGGACATAGGCAGGTGTGAGGAACAAACAGTGGCAGGAACCAGCAGGAAGCCTGAGGAGAACAGTTCCCCAGGGGGCCAGGACCAAAAGTGAAGAATGTGAATATGGATGCATATGGGCAAGATTTCCCAAAGGAGACCAGGGAGGGGGGAGATTGGTGCCAGATGATGAGAAAGCTTCTGGGACAAGACCTGATGGATCAGTGGGAACTGCAGCAGATAGAAAAACCCCTGAAGTGGCTGTGGGGGGAACACCAATGGGGTAGGATGGGTTGGAGGTAGAGATCAGGCAGACTGGAGCAGTCAGAGAAATCCTTAGAGAGGGAACTCACAGACTCCTTGAGGCCTTTTGGGGAAACTGAAACCACATTGGGAGCAAGATATTTCCCCCACAGACCTCTCCTAACTCTCGCTGTTTGTAGGAATCCCCAGAGGTTGCCAGTGGTGGGAGGTCCGGCGTGCTGTGCTCTGAGGCCGCCTCTGGGGAAATCCATGCTGACTTGCTGCATCTTTTCCCATGCTGTGGGCTGGGGTTCTGGATACCCAGCATCTCACCTCTCACCAAAGCAGTGAGCTGCTCCAGGGCACATGGGGGCTTATTCCTCACTGGGTCCCCATTGTGAGTGATTCCTGCCAGTCCTTTGGCAGTCATGTCAGTTGGTGGCATTAGCTCTGATTTATCCCAGGTCAGAAAATAAAATAAAATTCCTTAAGGTTGAGAAGCTCAGAGTTAATTATCTGGCCACAGATAATAACCTGGAAAAAAGAAGCCCAGTTCATAACACTGTACTCTTTTATTTTATTTTATTTTTTATTTTATTTTATTTTTTTTTTTTGAGACTAGGTCTCGCTATTTTTGCCTGTGGAACCGCAGGCTCTCGTTGCCCGGGGTACCACAGACTCAAGCAATTCCCTGCCTCAGCTTCCCAGGTAGCTGGGATTACAGGCGCACGCCAACATGCCCAGCTATTTTTTTGGAACTAGGTCTTGCTACGGGCCCCAGGCGGGATTCGAACCATGATCCCTAGCCCTGACTGCTTCATAGGCTGAAGTTTACAAGCACGAGCCACCGTGCCCGGCCTCATAACACTATACTCTTTCTTTCTGTTAGTAAGAAGCTGTTGAAGAGGGACAAGTTGTTCACTTCCTCAGAGTGGGACCTTACATAACCCACTTGGCCTCTCTGAGCCCATTTCCCCATCTAGCAAAAGTAGATAAGTGCTCACTGGGGTCCCTACCTCCTGGCTGGTGATATAGATCCTATGAGGTCACAGGTATAAAGTAAATGTCCTTTGTTAACTATCTTTGCCATGGTTGTGGGGGCACACTGTCCTCTTGAAGCTAAGCTGATCCAACTTTAACCTGAACTTCTCTTGCTGTTTTTCTCCCTAGTTCTTTGAAATCGAGGAACATGATAAGGAGTTGGCTGATTATTTTTATCCTTTTCCCCCTGAAGCTCATAGAGAAATGTGGTAAGTTTAGAAATGGGTCATCAACTTTACAGAGGGAAATGGTGCTCTGACCTTGTAACCGAGAACTTAGGATTGTCCAGACGGCATGTACCTGCCTCCCACTAAGCCAGGCAGCCACGGGTGTGGTGGCAAGACCTAGGTCTGGGATCCAGGAGTTTTACAAGGAACAAGATGTTTCACAATCCATTGGCCTTCTGCGCCAGGGTCCCTATTAGCTTTTCGATGTCACCATCTTTTCTCCCATCTGTGGTTTGTCAATAATCTGGGAAAATACCTTTAAAGTAGGTATGAGTCCCTACACTGTGGACCTCACAGAGGGAGTTAATGAGTTCTGGAAGATACTAAAGAAACAGGCATGGTGACAAGCACAGACATCCAAGGAGTCTTTCCAGCATCTCCTCTTCCTTAAAAACAAACTGAGGGTGGGACAGAGCATCCATGCAGGATGGGGGGAGGGGGGCTTCACAGAACACAGACTGGCTGTCATAAAAACATGTCAGGGACTGCACCTCCATGGGGCTTGACACTCAGAGCTGGACCTTCAGAAGCCTAAGTCATTCTACAGTTTCCAGGCCCATTATTTTTATCATTAACTTGACTATTGTCAAAAAATCAAACACCTCTTATAATCCCTGAGGTGAAATGAGCCTCATACAAACAAGGAAGCCTCCCAAGAGCTCTGTGTGGCATCTGCACCCTTACACTGACCTGACCTCGTGAATCTCTGAGAAAACAACGATTACCTGATCAGCCCTAGCAGGCTTGTTAAGCAACTACTTATGGTATGTGGTAGCTACAACTTGTGGGTGAGTGAGCACAATTCGAGAAGGGAGAAGTCCTTAAGACTGTGAAGCAGAGTGCTCATCAATACAAATACTGGAGACCCACTCAAAGATGAAACCAGCATAGGATCCTTGCTCTGCTTTGTCTTGTTACCTCTTCCAGATGTCATTATGAATGAACAGTGGCAGCTTCCCTACTAACAGGAAATGCATTCTCTGTGCCTTACTTCCCTTTGGGGATCATAGCTGCGATGTATGGCTGTTAGAGCCTTTCCTCTGACACCTTTGGGTAGAACCTTAGGCACTGTGACCTTGTGGCAAGAACGTGGGCTGTGGACCATCAACCTGCCTTGGACACCTGCCCCCACCCCTTCTGAGATGTGTGTGCAGATGTTTCCCTCTTAGGATTTCAGTCTCCTTATACCTGACACAGGAACCAGAACACCCACCTCTCTGTGTGGTAATCAGAGAATGGGGCTTACCAGCAGAGAGACTGGAGTGTGGTGGGGAGCCCAGCAAGACATGCTAGTAAGAGTGGTAAAGTCAGGCTCTCTGGGGGAGGGGATGGTCTCGTTAAGATTCACTTGTGATGTCCAGAGATTCCTGCCCCTGCAAAACCTTAAAATGTGCTCTCCCACATGATGTGAGCTCCCTGAGCACCTGCCTCCACAGCGAACAAACATGTGGGGGTTTTGATGATAAGGACAGTCGCAGAAACCATGGAACACTCAGCCACACAGACAGCAGCATGAGCGGCCTGCTTCATCTTCACAGGGCCCCTGTGAACAGGTGTCCAGTGCAAGTCTCCCCCATTTTGTGGGAAGAGCCCAGGAAGGTTAAGGGTCTCACCTGTGGTCACACAGCTGGGAAGCAGTTCCTCAGCTGCTGGTACTGCCGCACTGACAGGAAATAAACAACCCCTGACCTGGGCCTTGGAGAGTCACAGCCTCTTTTAAAATGCAGAGATTGGATGAACAAAGGCCAGGCAGACTTCTCACTCACCCTCACTGCAGGCCCAGCAGAGCCCCATGGACCTGGGGGTATGGGTGCCTACTGGGCATCATGCTCTGTGGCCCTGTCCTGGGCAGTGGCTAGTTACCTGGTGTACTCCGCTCTAGGTAGGAAGTAACTGCAGGGACTTGAGGACCCCCCCCCCACTCTGGCTGTGTAAAACTAGAACAATGCCCTGGGTGGTGCTATATGAGAAGGGACAAAGCAGCCAGGCCTGGCCAGGGTGGGAATAGACCTATGAGAGGGACCAGTCCAGAGACCCAGGACTTGGGGTCTCAACTTGAAGACATCCAGGCGCTGGGGACAGTGTGAGCCTGCTTGCAGGGCTAGCATGGAGAAGGCCCAGCTGAGAGGGTCTGAGAAGGGCCAGGTAGAGTGACCCAGGCCCAGAAGGGCAAGCTGCAGGCTGGTAGATTCCCATGGAAGAAATGAGCCCATTCTCATTTCCTCTGTCATTACTCTCATTTCTGCCATCCAGGCAGAGGAGGAGAAACTACCAGGGAGGCATACTGAGAAGGGGAATCAGAAAGGCTGAATTGGGGAAACTTTTTTTTTTTTTTTTTGTAGACTAGGTCTCGCTATTTTTGCCTGTGGAACTGCAGGCTCATGTTGCCCGGGGTACCATGGACTCAAGCAATCCCCAGCCTCAGCTTTCCAGGTAGCTGGGATTACAGGTGCGTGCCACCATACCCAGCTATATTTTTTTGGGACTAGGTCTTGCTATGTGCCCCTGGCAGGACTCGAACCATAATCCCTGGCCCCAGCTGCTGTTTACAGGCATGTGCCACCATGCCCCGCCTGAATTGGGGAACTTTTAAGAGGTGCCTGCTTTGCTCTTCTCATCCAGATAGATTCTTGATCACATCCTAGGCTGTACATTACCCTAAAGGTCTGGAGGTGAGGTAAGCAGGTAGATAGGTGCTGGGCTCTGAGCAAACCTGGCAATGGGGGCAAGGGTGAGAGCTGCTCAAAGAACAGAGGAGGAGGTCAGACTAACTCACACTCTGTGGCCAAGTTGCTCTGAGGTATTTAGTCTTCAACCAGCTTCCTCCCTCACCTCAGATACTTCTTCCTTGTCTTGTTAACACCCACTGCTAAGAAGAAATTCCTGATTAGGAAACAATGTCATTCATCATTCTTCACCCATTCCCCTGCAGTCAGCCCCAGGGTGGGTTGTGTAAATGAACTGAACTTGGTTAGTGAGGATCCCAAAGGAGCTCCAGTAGCTGGGCCCATCTGTCTCTGAAAGTCCAGGAAGGGCTAGGCACGTTATGCGGGGCCATTTGTGCTCTGCAAACAAAGGAGACGCCTGTGCTTTCACATCTGCAATTGCCATCCCCAGATGGTGGCCTGAAGTCCTTTGTGACAGTCCTTGGCCTCCTTGGATATAAAACTGTCTCTGGCCAACTCAGCTCTCAGAGATCATCATTGTTGGGAAGGAGGAAGCTACAGTGTTTCCTGCCAGGCCTGTGTCTTGGCAGCAGCAAGGGAAAGAGCATAATCAAAGGTCAGATTGTCAGTTCCATCTCTTAGCCTCTGAAAACCTCCATACCTTCACCTAGTAGACAGGACTTATTCTGAGTCACAGCTCACAAGTTCAGGTGTCAGGGGCCCTGGACTCAGTTTCTCCTCATACAGGCCTAAAGTCTCTGACCAGTGACTCACACCATTGATTTGGGTCCTTCCAGAGTCCACGGTCAGCCTCACTGTTCCTTCTACTGTGAAGCTGGAAAATGGAAGCTCAACCAACGTCAGCCTCACCCTCCAGTAAGTTCCCAGGCCCAGCTCTGTTCTCCCCTTGGCAGGATCAGTGGAGATTCCTGCCTCTTCCACTGGTACTTCAAGCATGATCTTGCCTCTAAGAGCAAAGACAAACCATGGGAACAGAGATTCTATCCCTAGGCTGTAGGCAAGGCTCCAAAGACCAAGGTCTCCATCTCTCTGTCTCTGTCTCTCTCTCACCACTAAATGCTTATTTCACTCTGGGGAGGGGGGTTGGGGGTTGACAGGAGTACTCCCCAGAGACTTGAGCCTTTCCCCAGCTGAGAAAAATATTTAAAAACCCCAGAAGTCAGGGGGCAAGATGCTGAGCCTCTCACCAGCACTTCCGAGATCAAGTCCAAAAGCAAAAGTGACTGCTTCAGGTGGCCACATTCATGTGGTATTTGTGCTTTGCCTCACCTGCAAGCAATTCTTGCTGACTGCTGCTTCAAGCATGAGGGTGCTAACCTGGATCAGGCTGTCCCCAGGAGTCTGTCTCCTCTCTGACCTTAACTGCATCCCGTTATTCCTGCCTCCCGGCCATATGCATTTGCAAAGATGGAGGTCTGGAACCCTGTCTTTTTCTCTTTACCTCCTGCCCTTCTGCTCCTCTCTCTTGAGAAGTAGTCAGATTTTAAGACTCACCAAGGCTCCATTCCCAGCTCTGGTCACCTTTGCCATACCAGCACCTTGGAAATCCATCTACGGCCATACCACCCTGAACGCGCCCGATCTCGTCTGATCTCGGAAGCTAAGCAGGGTCGGGCCTGGTTAGTACTTGGATGGGAGGAGACCAGCACCTTGGAAATCTAACACATCATGTCTTCCCCACAGTTCTCTCCAGAATCCCAGAGTGACTTTCCACTGCCTTTCAAATTATCTCCAGGTCTTTAAGTCCAGACTTGAGCTTCCTGTGAGCTGCTCCCAGTCACACACCTCTCCTGGCTTTCAGGGGCCACACTACTTACATCTGCACCCTTGGGGAAGCCTTTCCTACCCAGGAGATGTGTGGTCCTGCCACCCTTTGGACTTCACTCGTACCATTCATGCCAGTTTCCCACCTTCTTGTGTTCCCACCCCTTTCCCCATAGCAATTGAGGTAAACACAGCAAAGGCCTAAGGAGCAGAGGGCCCACCTCAGTGCTCCACAGGTCTAGCCGTTGTGGCTCAAGAAATGGCAGGTCCCTCTGGGTGGCATTCAGGGGCCAGTCGGGATCTCGGTGTCCAGCCAGTAACCAGACTCTTCTCTCCACAGGCATCCATTAAACGAAACCTTGGTGATCACTTTTGAAATCACATTTCAATCAAAAAATGTTACTATCCTTGAGTTCCCTGATAACGTGAGTGATGAGTCATAACTCGTGGTAGAGAACTGCTGGGTAATCCGTTTTAGTTAAGTGCTTATGGAAATCACTAGCTGTTTTTATATGTGACCACCCCAGCCTTATCATTCTAGAAATCTCTGATTTTGGCTTTGTTAGTCTCTGTGAGAATAAGCATTGTGCCAAGGGTGGGATTAGGAGAGTAACATATATCTGAGGCAAAAATGCTTCTGGGAAAGTAGAAGAAATCCTTAAGTGTTTTCTAAGACCCTGCTAGTCAGAGGCTATCTGTGGATTCACAGCATTGTCCCTGCTTGAAAACATTCTAGACATACAGATTCCTGGGCCCCAACCCAAAACTACTGAAACTCTGCCTCTGAGCAAGATCCTTCTTGATTCGAGTCCATGTTCAAGTTTTCCAAAAAGGGCTGTTCTGAGATTCTGCTCATGAAACTCCCATGCCAGACACTGTCTGGAATAGCAGCTATGACTATTCATCACTTACCTGTTCACCTGTACCCTGCAGTCCACCTTATCAAAAAAAAATGAGCTAATTACAAATTAGATTTAACCAAGTAGATTAAAAAATAAATCAGTGTAAACAAGGGTGTTAAAATGAACAAAACCAAACATGAATGTGCACAGGGAGCAGGGGGTTAAACTTGCAGCCACACTGCAAGTCACCAGGCCCTGGGAGGTAGCAGAAGTGGGGTGCCCGTGGGCTCTGCAGTCCAACAGTGTTGAAGCTTGTCCAGATAATGTGTCTACTTAAAAGTACCACCTGTAAGTACCTCATTTCATCAGGTAAGCCATTGCCACCTTAGAGGGGCCATTTCCTACAACTTCCTCAGCCCCAGGGTAAGAAAAGCCATGGGTTCTCACTGCAGTGCTCTGGGATCTAGATCATAGTTCGGGTCCAGACATCTAAGTAAAAGAATCATCTTTTTTTTTTTTCTTTTTTGATCTCGCTTTGTTGCCCAGGATTGTCCCAAACTCGCAGATTCAAGTGATCCCTAGCCTCAGCTTCCCAGGTAGCTGGGAGTACAGGCACATACCACCACACCTGGCTTTTTTTATTTTTTTTTTTTTTTTGAGACTGGGTCTCACTATGTTGGCTGGGGTAGTCTCAGTGATTCCTAGCCTCCACCTCCCAAGTAGCTGGGATTACAGGTGTGCGCCACCACACCCGGCAGAATCATCTTTTTAAAATAAGTTGAAGTCAGGTGTTAATGTCTGTTCAACTCCATATACACACAGTGCAGATACAGTTGGCAGATCTGGGCTGTTGCTCAGAACAATGGCTGCCTGTGGAGGTCAGGGGTGGCTGGTACTGGACAGGTGCTGGGTGCTGGATGGGCTCCATTTCTTAAGCTGGTGCTGGGTGTACTTCTCTGAACACATGGTCCAGTTCAGTTTTTTCCCCCCTTTGGTCAATGAATGGTGGGAGTCTGGTCTAACAGGTGATTTCAAAGTGGTGGTGCGAGCCTGTAACCCCAGCTACTTGGGAGCCTGTAACCCCAGCTACTTGGGAGGCTGAGGAATCGCTTGAGTCCATGAGTTCAAGACTACCCCGGGCAACATAGCAAGACCTAGTCTTAAAAACTAGCTGGGTGTGGTGGCGCACGCCTGTAATCCTAGCTACCGGGAGGCTGAGGGTAGGGATCACATGAGTTCAGGACTACCCCGGGCAACATAGTGAGACCTAGTATCTTTTAAAAAAAAAAAAAAAAGGTGACTTCCCATGGCACCAACCCACTTTTCCAGGCTGATGTGTCCCTCCACCTCCCCATCCTGCTCCTGCCTACCACCTGTGCCTTTGGAAACCACTGGTTACAGCTTCAGGTTTCCAGGAGCCTGGCCTATGGGCTTCCATCCCCATGTCTTGCAGTTTTCTCTTTTGCAGACCTAACCCTCACAATCTGACAGCGTTGTAAGGATTAAAGCAGTAGCAAGTATAAAGTATCTAGCATTAGTCCAAGCTCTCAGTAAAAGATAGTAGTCACTTTTGCTGTGAACCTAAAAGTGGTCTACAAAGTAAAGCTGAAAAAACAAAGTGGTTATGATTTCATTTCACCTTGTATCAGGATACATCATTTCTGATTGGTCAGTTTCTTCCTACCTGGTTTCAGAAGGAACTGAGTTACACAAAAGAATCAAACAGCGTGGCCCCCCAAAAGTCTGGACAAAAATCAGAAAACAAGCTGGGTTGGTGGTGCACACCTATAGTCCAAGCTCTGGGAGGCAAGAGGACTGGGATCACTTGAGTTCTCTGGTTCGAGACTACCCTGAGCAATATAACAAGACCTGGTCTCGAAAAAGCAGCCAGGCATGGTGGCAGGTGCCTGTAATCCCAGCTACTTGGGAGGCTGAGGCTGGGGATGGCTTGAGCCCGCAGGATCGGGACTACCCGATCTAATTTCAAAAAAAAAATCAGAAAATATGAGCCATGGGTGACATGCCACGTAGAAGTAACTTGTAAGATATAAACCACAAACTGAACCTCTGGGCTTTGTGGCAGCCACTTTCACCACTTCAGATGTTCTGTCAAAGCCCCCTAGTTCCTGAGAGCCCCTTCCTCAGTACCTACAAGCTTCGCTCCTGATAGGCAGGTGATTTGAGAGTACCCAGAGGAATAATTAGGAGATCGGATGTTGCAGGCAGGTCTCCAAGTACTATTTTTGGAGCAGAGCTTTTGATAAATATTGGGTAGAAGTGGGGGGATGTTCTCTCCACCAGGCATCTGATGTGTATACCTCTTCTTTGTCACTTGGCCACCAGCTGCCCATCCTATTGTGGTTATTGAGACTTCCCTGGATACTCAGTGAGGTCCCAACAGCTATGTGGGATGGCATCCAATTCCATTTCCCTAACAGGTTGTGGTACCTCCTGGAATGACAGATTCCTCCTTTCAAGTGACAGCTCAGAATGTTGGACAAGTTACTGTTTACCTGCATAGAAACCATTCTAACCAGACCAGGTAGGCTGGCTTATGCTGGGCACCTGGGGATTTCCTCCAGAAAACCATCCTCAGCTCATCCCAGTTCCCAAATTCCTTCTAGCCCTAGGATAATCTTCTTGGTGGTCCACAGTAACACCATTAGCATCATAAACCAAGTGATTGGCTGGATCTACTTTGTGGCCTGGTCCGTCTCCTTCTACCCTCAGGTGATCAAGAACTGGAAGCGGAAAAGGTAACCCACTGAGCTTCTTGTGCAGATTGACACAGGCCTGGGAGACAGTATCCCAGGAAGGCTGTAGGACCACGGGTTCAGACTCCCCCTCTTCTCCCTTATCTCCTCCTCTTTCTGGAAAGTTGGCTCATATGAAGGCTCTTGAGCTCTGGTATGCTGGCTACTTGATCTCTTGCCTTCCCATGAAAACAGCAAAACAGGACTTCTCAGTTCCAAGTGGAGGAAGGGCTGGGTGGGGGAAGCCCACTGTTCACTGCTTGATCTGACCTCTGTCCTGTGGGTTGGCAAACTCCTGCAATCTAGCCCTGGGGGGAGTGAGTGTTCAACCATGCCAGAGTGGTGTCCTTCAACCATGGGCATTCAGCAGTCCCTCCTTGATCTATGACAAAGTAGGTCCTGGAGTAGCAAGGACACAGGCACCTGCACTTACCCCAACTGTCCAGACTTGTGAGCTGCTGAGCTGGGAACCAGGGGAGATGCTTCCTTTCTGCAGGAGGTCTCCAGACTTTGGAGACTTGAGGAGGCAGGAGAGGTCTCAGATGGAAGTGGAGGGAAGGGGACATGGGTTCAAGGGGGTGGGGCTGGGTAGTTTTGATTGTGGTAGAGAGGGGCTGAGAGACAGTGCTCTCCTTGGCAGAGCGGGGGGGCAGGGGGCATTCCCTCCCAGCCCCCCAGAGGCCCTGGTCTTAGCCCCTGCTCTATTCTGCTTTTCTGTCCTCACCCCACAGTGTTGTTGGTTTGAGCTTTGATTTTGTGGCTCTGAACCTGACGGGCTTTGTGGCCTACAGTGTGTTCAACATCGGCCTCCTCTGGGTACCCTACATTCAGGTATGGCGCCTCCCCACCACCACAGCCCAGCTCAGCCTGTTTGGCTTGACCACCCTTCACCCTCACCTTCTCACCACCTTCTAAACAGGAGCAGTTCCTCCTCCAGTACCCCAATGGAGTAAACCCTGTGGACAGTAATGACGTCTTCTTCAGCCTGCATGCAGTCACCCTCACTCTGGTTGTCATAGTACAATGCTTCGTGTATGAGGTGAGATGTGAGCCTGGCACCTGCCCCGAGATGTGAGCCTGGCACCTGCCCCTCTGTGCACACTCACGCCAACACCCATGACCACATGCCCCTCACACCTGCCAGCCTGCAGAAGAGAAACCCTCAGAAAGGGGATGTGTTCATTCATTCGGCATCTGCTCACTGCAGATGCAAGAACAGGCCAGGCCCTGTGCTGGGGATAGTGAATGCCCCATGAGCCCAAGTCTTCAGGTCCCCAAATCAGAGGTGAGGGATGCAGGGACGGGACCCAGCAGGCAAAAGCTGTGTGGAGGCCCTGACCCAGCAGGGAGGGCAGGTAGGGGGCATTGAGAAAGTAGAGCTTCGCTGCAGTCTGAGGATGAGTGGTGTTCCCATGGCAGTGGAGAAAGGGCTAAGGTGGGGCACCCCCAGTTGGGGGTGGGGGTGTAGCAGTTAAGAGGACTGGTGAGCAGATAGGTGTAGATAGGCTCAGGGTGCCAGATGGGGACAGAGCTTATGAGGATCTGGAGTGCCAGGCTGCGTCTTAGTGGGCAGCTTCCACTGGGCTGTTTCATGCACGTTTGCTTTCACTTCTCCATGGGCACACCACTTCTCTCAGGGACTTCCCTTTGGATGTGGAAGGCCAGCAAGGGGCCACTGGCCCCCACTTTCAAGAACTTTCTAGGTTTTCTTACTCTTTGTCATGGAGTCTAGGTGAAGGAGACCTGCTTTGGGATAGTTAGGGGTGGGGGCAGATTCCAGGAACCACCAAGTGCCTCCTGGGTCAGGGAAGGAGCCTGGGCTGGAATAGGCCTCTAGCATGTTGGGTTTCTGTCCCCAACACCCTTTGCTCTGGGTGGGGTCTGGAAAGCCATGGAGGTTGAGCCAGATACCCCCACTAGTGGAAAAGAATGACTAGTGCAGGTGGTACTGAGTTCTCTACCCCTACCCCTCCCCACCTTCCACCCCCTCCCTTGTCCTCAGCGAGGCAACCAGCTTGTGTCCAGGCCTGCCATTGGCTTCCTGGTGATCTCATGGCTCTTCGCACTCATCACCATGATTGTGGCTGCAGCTGGGGCAACCACGTGGCTGCAGTTTCTCTTCTGCTTCTCCTACATCAAGCTCGCAGTAACGCTGGTCAAGTATTTCCCACAGGTACTTCCAAGGCTTGCCTTCCTTTGCACGTGGCGGTTAGCATGTGGGTCTAGAGCTGTACCCCAGGGCCTTGCTCCTCTGGGATAGCCTCTGGCTGGGTCAAGGGGATAAGATTAGACAGTTGCAGTGGAAGCCATGAGCCCAACAGTGCTGAACCCTTCCTTGGACCCGGAATCCCACAAGGAAGTCAGGGAGACCCGAGAGTCAGGAGTTAACTCCCCCCATCCCAGTCTTTCCTGATGACTTGTTTGGTCTCCTCTGCCCCTACTTAGCTGAAGTTCCTGATGAACAGCCACAGAACACTTGGAAAAGATTAGCTGGGAGAAGGGAGTCCGCCAAGGTGACAGCCACTTTCCGGCCACAGGTGGTTTCCTGGCGGCTCCATTGAGGTGTTCCCCATGGGCCCTCAGCCCCTCCCTCAAGTACTCAGTCCTAGTCAGATCCAGGAACTTCAGCTGGAACACATCTTCCTTCAATTCCTAACTGGACAGACCAGGGTCAGGTGTGAAATGGCTGCCAACTGTAGACTCACCCATAAATTTAGGGCCTCACTGAACTCACCCTGTTCTCAATGGAGAAAACCCCCTTTTGCCCTTCCCCAGCACAGAAGCCTTTGCTTCATCCCTCAGAAAGGAGAGCATTTCGGTCAGTTATGGCCAGTCTTCTGGAAGGCATAGAAGTGGAACCAGATCGCTCAAGAGGAACAGGGCTTACTCCTGTGAACAAAAAGGCAATTGGGAGGGTGGGGGGAAACCAGCCTGCAAAAGATGGGCAGAAAATCATGGGAGGCAGTGAGGAGAATTTGGTGATGGAACCGTGTTGAAGCACAGAAAGCAGGGCCAGTCCCCAGGGGGCTTATGAAGATGGTTTATGAAGGAGCAAGGTCTAGAGGGAAGTGGGCCTCCTTCTTGAGTATGGGAAGGCTTGGGCTGGAAAGCTGCAAGGCAAAAGCCCCAGCTGAGATGTGTGGAATCACCCAACCCTGGAGAGATGGCAGCAAAGATGGAAGAGAGTGGGAGAGGACCAAGAGGAAAACTTGACTGGCAGTTAACAGGGAGAAGACCTCTGCTGAGGCCAGGCCCCCTCACTGCTGGTACAAGGTAGATACCAGGAGTCACAGAGGGTACTGCAAAGAGGGAGAAGCCCCAGTGGCCACCCACTTGGGAAACCAAGGTGAAGGCCCCAGTGCTCAGCCAGGACTGAGGTGGGAGTTAAGACCACTTTACAGGTGGGGAAACGAGACTAGAAGAGCTCAGGTAACTCCCAGATAGCATATTGCCCACGGTGCCACTGGGATTCCCAGGACTGGGCTGAATAAACAGGGCTCTGCTGGCCATGCATTCAGATGAGACCCTGCCGCCTACCCAAGCTGTTCTTTCTGCCAGGGCTCGTGAGAGCCCAAAGGTCAATGCGTTCATTGCAGCCAAGTCCCAGAACACACAAGTGGGAGGGATTAGAGCCGCTCTTGTTTGGAGTGGCAGTCACAAGGCCCCTCACCACCTCCCCTCTGTCTGTCTGACCCAGGCCTACATGAACTTTCACTACAAAAGCACCGAGGGCTGGAGCATTGGCAATGTGCTTCTGGACTTCACTGGGGGCAGCTTCAGCCTCCTCCAGATGTTCCTCCAGTCCTACAACAATGGTAAGTCAGGCTGCCTGCCCACCCGAGGCACAGGGGTGGAGGCAGGCCTCCTGTGACATACACATGCCCACCTACCCTGTCCCTCCAAAAAGTGAGACTCACCCCTAGGCTTTTGTAGCCAGAGGATCTGTAGGGTCCTGGGTAGGTGACCCTACCCTGTACCCAAACTCTGCTGCTGCAGTAATTGCCAACCTAAAATTGGGTTCTTTCCCCTCTGTGGTTAACAGACCAGTGGACCCTGATCTTTGGAGACCCGACCAAGTTTGGACTCGGCATCTTCTCCATCTTCTTCGATATTGTCTTCTTCATCCAGCATTTCTGCTTATATGGGAAGAAACCAGGGTACGAGCAAATGAACTAGCACTCAGAGATCCAGTGTAAATGGCCAGAGGCCCTTGTGTGCTGGTGGGGAAGGCTGCACCAGGAAGGCTGGAGATGTGGGCCAGAGCATGGGACTGGCTCGGTGTGCCAGTGGAGACGAGCTCTTCCTCAGAACCCAACGCCTTAAACACATCCAGGCCTGCCTTCTTCCAGACTCTCCCTGGCCGGGGAGGACCCCCAACCCCCTGTGTAACAGACGCTGCACTCTGATCCAAGATTAAAAGCCAGACTGCTGGTGGCTCCTCCCGCCTCCCCAGAGATCTTAGCCCTGCGTGGGCCTTCGTGGCCAGACCCATGGCCCTCCTGCATCTTGACACCGCATCTCTATTTTCTTTAAGGCTTCAGGCAGCAGGCACAGATTCTGAGAACTGCCCCAGACAGGACTATGCACTGAGCTTGGAGCCGAAGGCCTTACCCTAAGCAACCAGTATTTCTGGGAACAGCTTGAAGGACTGACCTTGCAGCTGGGAGAACCAAGGGTACTTTGCTGCCACTGCTGTGTTCCCAGAGCCCAAGCAGCCATGTACTGTGGCCAACGGACTCAGAGGTGCTGGTGCTGGTGGTGGGGTTCTAGAACTGTGGGGTTAGGCCTTGGGTCCCTTCTCTGAAGGCCACATTCTCCAGGCACTCATATTCCTGACCCTCACTCATTTCTGTAACTCAGAGTTCTTGACTGCAAGCACAGGTAACCTTGCCAGAACATGGTATAAACAGTATTTCTGGACTTGAGGTGCTCAACAGATGGGGTCTGAAAAAGACATGCCCGACACCCTCTGCAGCTCACACTAACCCCTTCCGGATGTTTGGAAAGTAAGTGGCTTATTTTCCTTTGCCTTCTGCCTACCTCAACTTCCCCAGAGCCAGGGACCCTGTGTGAGGCCCTCAGCCTGCACATGCTTTCGCACACATGCATGCACACACACACCACCCACACACACACACACACACTCCACCGCCCCTCCAGGACTTCCAGCCAGGGGCCCCAGTGAGGCCCTCCACTTGCACACACACACTTGTATACACACACAGTCTGTGCCTTAGAGGCCTGTCTAGACTTGCCTCGGGGGGGAAAGCAACTCCCCTGGAGGAGTGGGCAGGCCACCCTGTACTGGAGACTAAGTTGGTGGTTGTGAGGAGCCTTAGACCAAGACTTGAGACCACCTTCCAGTCTTCACAGGCCCAGCCCTCTTCCCAAACCCCTCCCTCACACCCAAGCAGCTGTCTTCCTGATGTGCCATGTACAAGCTGAGTGTCAGCCCCTTTGACTTCCTTAGAGCTGTGCAAGGCCTGTATCCTCAATTAAATCTTGATTTGTTTCCTTTCTATATAAACTGAGTCTGCCAAATGCAAAAGGGAGGTGTATTGGCCTCAGCACCAAGTCTGTAGGGCTTGGAGAGATGGCCTTCCTTCCTTGCGTGTTCCTGTAAGGGTCACTCTCCTGAGGGACCTGTGTGCCAACCAGCACGTCATCAGGCCATTCTGATGGGCAGGGCCAAGTAGCAGGTCTCCCAAGGACACGCCACTCAAGCTGTGGCTGTCAGCACGGGTTGGGTCAGGCCTTTCAAGGCACATCACCACTGGGAAGGGGGGGGTGTCTTATTTCTAGATTCTTCCATATCCATATGTAACAAATTATCACATTTTAGATCTTGTTTCTGTAAAGCAGACTGCAACCTGGTTGAACCCACAGATCTGTTTACATGGACCATCAGTTTCACTGGGTGACACACTTTAAAAATAGGAGACCTTGAAAGTCTGATTTGAAAGTTGAAATCTCATTTGGCAATGCTAGCTGGGTCCTCAAGTAGCAGCAATTTCCAGAAAAAGTCACAGCCAGCACTGTGCCCAGCAGGCTCTTGTGCCTTCCAGCTCACCCCATCTTGTTACATCACAGCTCCTGAAACTTTCGGGGTTGTATCCCAAAAAGTTGGGATAAATTAAATGTTTTTAGGAGTGGGTATTTCTCCCATGAATCCCTTAGTGTCCATGAGTCTTCCACAAATGGAACCTGAAGCTAGGCTACACAGGAAAGTGGGGGTTCATGCCCCAGCTCCAGGGAAGGTACTGCCAGCCATTCCCAGATGCAGCTCTACCAAGCACAGCACAGCATCCTGTGCCTGAGGGGTACTGGCTTCATACCAAAGACAGGGGCCAAGCCGGACAGCTGTACCACCCAAACTCTGGTAGTGCATACCCAGATATCCCTACTGGAGCCTCAGATAAATTCCAGCACTATTTATTGAGCACAAGATGTCATTGTGGAGTATCTTCAGCCCATTTCCACTGTCATGAAGAAAGGCTTTTTTACTTGCTTGTGAGTTAGTGAACTAAATACAAAGTAGAATTAGCAAATAGTAAGATAAAAACACTTTGTATCAAAGTTGTGATTACAAAAATACAAAAGTTAAACCCACAGGTCTAGAGGGAAATGGCAATCCTGAGGACTACCCTGAAATGTCAACCTCCAACCTCATCTAAATCCTGGATGTCGGAGAATCCCGGGGGGCCAGCACCCTTGGGGGGGGGAGTGGGGATCCAATGGGGTAGACAATGGGATAGTCTGGCTTCCATCCCAGGTAGAGTGCTTCTGGTAGTGTGTTGTGTTGAGTCCCTCTGGGCAAAATGGGGCAAGCATGGGCCACAGACACCATGGCTGCCAGGGCAAAGTATTTTCCAGCTTTTGGGCTCTCAGGAAAGCAGGGCCTCCTTATGCCCCGGGCATGGCTGTGGTCAGGTAATCGGGTCTGAGGGCCAAGCCTGTGGTCTCTACAGAGTACAGCTCAGCTCTAGGCCTGTTGTCTCTGATCCTTAGCGTCCAAGGGAAAGACCTGGTCGTGAAACCTCGGGCCAAGTAGTAGAAGTGTGGAAGAGAGGCCAGGTCAGGGTCCAGGAACCAGCTCTTGCCCATCAGAGCACTCAGCAGAAGTCAGGATGAGGAACAGACAGCGTGGACGTGTGTCACTGTATAAGGCGGGCAGGCACGAGCTGGGGGCCACATGGGCTGCTAGGATAGCATGGACTGCTGCACGACCTTCTGCAGCGACTGCCGTGTCACCAGCAGGCGCACCACCTCCTCTGAGCGCTTGGTGAGCCGCTTCCGGGCCTGGTCATGTGTAACCATGGTCATGTCCCAGCCATTCACCTGGCCCCAGGGGAAAATAGCACATCTTAGCGCTCTGCCCTCCTGGACATGGAGGTAGGACAGAGCTGCTACCTGGGTCACTTAAGCAGACCCCCAAGCTGATGGCCCCTGGTTGGGAGGTACCAAGCACCACAGTTGATAAACAGAAAAGAAAGCCCACTTCTTTGGGGGGCAATGTCAGCATGGCCTCCAAAATGACTTCACTGATTTCCCCAGGTTCCCCTGGGACTGGGGCAACCCCCCACCCTGATGTGCTTCAGGCCTTCTTATCCAAGCCTTGTTTTCCTCCTCTGGGACATCTGTTACCTGCATGATCTTGTCTCCAATCCGCAGCCCCGCAATTTCTGCAGGACCTCCTTCGGATACCCGTGTGACGTAAATGCCCTGGAACAAGAGAGCCCACATCAAGTCCTGGGGTCACCAAGCTAAGCCCAACCTGGCATATTCCCAGTCACCCTTCTGTCCCTGCACCCAACAACCCCAGCACAGGTTGAGCGTAGCACAGGTCAAGAGAGTCGGGGGGGGGGGGGGGGAGCAGGAGGCTCCTGCCTCTGCTATTGTCCACCTCACAGGCACTGTCTGAGCAGATCTCCTTGGGGCTAGGAGGTCCAGTCCTACTTATTCCCACCAGATCATTTCTTGGACCGCCTTAGGACTATTTTAAAGAGATGAGGTCTGTCCCTTCCACCAAGCAGAAACCCACCATCTCAGGCCTTTGTGTCCCATGGAGATGGCCCAGGACACTGGTCCCCTCACCTTGTCTGTCTTATCTTCAGAGAAAGGATTTTGGGAGGGATCCTGGTCAATTCCACCTCCGATGCTGAAGCCCAGGATTAAGTTCTCCCCTTGCCGCAGCTTGTGAATTTCAACTCTTTGCTGGCAAAGGAAACAAAGTAAGTTGGGGATTCATGGGTATGTAGAAAGTGAAGCTGGTCTGTCCCCAGTGGCAGCCTCAGGTCATTGGGCCAGCTCAGAGCCATGCCAAGAGGGTGAGCCAGGGGCCCTCTGCCAGCATTCAGCTGGTGACCACCAGCCTAGGAAGCTGGGGATTGAGACTCAGAACTCAGCATCAACCCACCCACACAGTCCTCTGTCCCAACCTCTCTCCACCCCCTTCCTCTGTTATCCTCGGGCACCAGCCTTAGTCAACATGTGCCCCAAGCCCCAATGGTTCAACAGCCAGGATGCTGTGGCTGCCGTGGACAGAGGCCCAGGGGAGACTACACAAAGCAGAACGGCACAGCCCCTAAAAACAAAGACAGGTACCTTGCTGAGGCACCTCAGATTGCTGAGCCAGCCCTGTTATGGACAAGACAAGAGATGCTCAGGGAAAGCAGAGAGGATGAAACTTGCACAGGAAGGAGAGGAAGGGTGGGCCTGGCCAAGGTAACAGGAACAGGGGTTTAAAGGTGCTGTGCATACACGTTCTTGAGGTCAGAGTGTACAGTGCTGGACCAGAACTAGTTGGTAAGATTAGTCGGAAAGCAAGAGGCTGGGGCTAGATCATAAAGGCTGTGGAGAATGCAGCCCCAAAGGAAGAGAATTCCTCCTCAGGCCCACACCTGCTCATGTGCAGGGTGGGTCCAAGGACTCTGTCCCCATGAGCTGGGACTGGCGTCCCACTATGCCAGACTCCCTTCAAAGCCCCCAGTAGGTACCCTCCAGCCATTAGATGCTGGGAGTCAGGCCAGTTCACTCTACCTCAAAGGTTAAGTTTCAACAAGTAGGGGAAAAATGCAAAAGGTGACCCAGTTTGAACCTGAGAGGCTTCATAAAGAGGAATAATTTACACCAGGTCTTGAGGGGATGATCTGCAGTTTTGTCACCTGACCACCACTGAGGCACCTGGGAGTTGGTGAGTAGGGCTGGTCATGGCCAGGTTTTGAGGCTGGAATGGCCCACTCAGGCAGGCAGTAGAGGAATGAATGTCTCACAGAGGGGGAATATGGAAACCAAGGGACGTGACGGAAAGAGAGCAACAGACAGAGAGGCGTCAAGGGGAGCACCCAGCCTGGCAGAACACAACCATGTCTCCTGGTGACACATTGAGCTGGAGTGCCAGGAGCCACCCAGGCAAATGTGAAGGCAGGTGGACCTGTGGTGCCAGAGTTCAAAGAGGACGTTCAGTTAACTGCTGGGAGTAAGGGGTGTGGTGGCAGGGGACAGCTAGGAAGGAAGCCTCTCCCTCCCATTCCCAATCCAGCATTCTAGAGGGAGAGGCCAGACTCTACCCACCACAGTCAGACACATTCCTAGTGTTAGAACCGGGAGGTCCTGGTCCTACAGCAGTTGAGGAAGAGCCATGAAATGAGAGAAGGGAAGCAGGAACTGAACTAGTAGACCCATTTGGATGTAGCTGGGCAGACTCCAAAGTGAGCTCCTGCAGGCAGCTCCACCCACTCAACATATACACCTTTTCCAAACTTTGCCCCACCTTCAAGGTCATTATCAGCCCTTGGGCTAGGAGACAAGGCCCAGTACTGACTTGCTGGGTGAGGTCAGGCAGATTACCACTCCTCTCTGGTCTTTCACCTACACCCCTTCCATTCCAGTCAAGGCCAAGTTTGGTTTCTTTTCTCTGGGGCAGCTAATAATCTGGAACAGTCAGATTAATGCATCTAGGGTAAAGTTAGGACAGCTGTCAGCAAATCCAGCAATGTTTCCCCCTCCTGTACTCACCCTCACATGCCACCTTTATCACCACACAAGCTCCCAGCTGAGATACTGCAGCCAGTCCCATGCCCAGTGTTGGGGCTTCCACCTGACCCGTGTCTGCTAGACAGGCAATTCTCAGACCTGGGTGCGTCCTGGGAGCTTTCTCTACGGCTACATGATCAGACTATCGTCAGGTACTCAGTACACCCACATTCACCAGAGTCGGCATCTGGTTCCCATCCAACTGTTGCACTGACGAATGTCCCTGCCTCCCTTTGCCTATTTTAAAAGAAACTAGCATCCATAGACAAGCCTGGAGAAGAGGCAAGAACCTGAGCTGACCCTAGGAGACTAGGTCACCACAAACCCAAGAGTCAGAAGAAACAGAAATTTGCCCCACCCCCTAGGGATTTAGAGAAAGCTCGATACAGAATGTAATCGGTTGCTGAGCCATCACTCTAGACCGGAAGGTGAGGGTCCAAAGTGGCAAGACTGGACAGGAGGACTGCTACGCAGACCCCTCTGGGCGGTGGCACCGGCTGGAGCGGAGGAAGCACTTCCTCATTCCAGAGGCTGCGACTCACCGACGTCGGGGCCGGCGCCCGCCCCCCGCGGCTGCCCAGCTGGGGACACAGGAAGGGGGCGCTTTCCCAAACTCCCACAGCGGGGCCTTCTTTCTCACTCCTCCTACCCCGGCTGGCTGAAAGCAGTCCAACGCGGCACCAAAGTGCGCGGGGTCTGGCGTCCACCCAGGCGCATAGGAGGCTTCGGGGTCGCAGCCTTCTGTTTCACCGCGGGACGAGACCGCGATCCCGCTCCAACAGAGATGGGCCAGAGAGGGACGCCAGTTTGCAGGAGCGCTAGTTTCAAGGTTTGGTCAACCTGTTTGAGCTGTCAGTTTACCGCCCTGCAAAGTGGGAGCAAGTCAAGAGGAGGAGGAGGAGGAGCCCGCACGAGCGCACTCACCACCACGGCGGTGACCGGCTGGCCCGGGACGTAGGACATCTCGCCCCAACCTGGTAAGCAAGTACCGCTCAGTGAAGCCCTCAGCGAAAATCCCCCCGGCCGCGCCCTCCCAGGTTAACAAAGGCAGTCCGGCTCGGCCCGCCCCCTCATGAATAATTCACAACTCTTGGCCAATCACCGACCTGAGCGCTGTTGCGCTTTCGGAAGTCCCAGTGCGTGCGTAGAAACCAGGGAGGGTGGCGTGAAAGCGCTGTAGCGCTTGCGCCAGAGGGCGGGGGCGCGATCTTGGCGCATGCGCAGCTTGGACCATCCCAGCAGCCTCCAGCACAAGATGGCGCCGTGGGAATCTCTACCGCTGAGTGTCTGAGGGAGAAGCTGCTGACATTCCGCCGCCGTCTTCCAGGTAGCCGGGCGGGGAATGCAGACGCGCCGCTGCCTTCCAACGACTCGCGTCCCCAGCCTTCTCAGTGTCTGGAGACCCTCAACTGGTGCGAGGTCTCGGAAGCCCCAAGGGGAGGGGTGTCGTGAACCCAATTCCCTCAAGCTTGGGGTGCCACTTGTAACTTGGTTTTCTCCGCAGATCCGCGTTGTTCTCTGGGGAAGCAGGGCCTGAGCCCAGGCGGGTGCGATGGCAGCTGTGGTGGCCAAGCGGGAAGGGCCGCCGTTCATCAGCGAGGCAGCTGTGCGAGGCAACGCCGCCGTCCTGGATTATTGCCGGACCTCGGTGTCAGCGCTGTCCGGAGCCACGGCCGGCATCCTCGGCCTCACCGGCCTTTACGGCTTCATCTTCTACCTGCTTGCCTCCATCCTGCTCTCCCTGCTCTTAATTCTCAAGGCGGGAAGGAGGTGGAACAAATATTTTAAATCACGAAGACCTCTTTTTACAGGAGGTCTCATCGGAGGCCTCTTCACCTACGTCCTGTTCTGGACATTTCTCTACGGCATGGTGCACGTCTACTGAAATGGGGGCAGAGATGACTTTAAAAAAAAAAAAAAAAAAAAGATTGTGAGGACTGATGCCAGAATCCAACACCGTGTAGACTTACTCAGTTTTTAAATTGTTGAATTCGCTGCTTGTTCTTGTAACATTATAATTTATATCTGAAGACGAAGAGCCTGTAATATTCTTCAGATTAAATGAAGCGTGAGACATTTTGTGGAGTTTTTTTCCTGCCTTACGGCATACCCCCTGTTTGCCATGGGTGCAAAGCTCCAAGTTTTGACTCCTTGGAGAGCTGAAATTGAACCTCAATCTTCTGTAATTTTCTTGCATTTATATATAGGCCACACTGAGAAAGAGGCTGCTATGGCCTAAATAAGTTTTACATCTGAAGAACTAATTGATTAATATAATGTGTTCACTCTATACCAGGCATTGTGCCTTGTACCTTTTACACCCCTTGTCATATTCTAATAATATTCTTATGGTGTAGATCTCATTATTAGCCCTCATTGGTGGTCCTGAGGCTCAGGGAGTTTAAATACCTATTGCAGAGGAGACACTAGCTGAGAAGAGGCAGAGCCAGAATTCAGTAGCGGATCTCAAAATTGCTCTTGCTGTATAGGTGAGTGTATCTTTCAAAATCCTGCCTTTCTTCCCACTAACCACTTCTTTCAGGTATGAATGGCGCCATTTCCATTCTATTTGCCTAGTTGTAACTAGCTGTGTTTTCCACTGAAAAAGAATAAATTCAAGCTCCCTTTTCTAGGATATGTCTAATGAAGATGAAATAGACTGTTTGACTAAACTTTGGACATGTGATCACTTGCTCAGAGGGTTATCTTTAAATAAAATGCATATATTGACAAATGTTGCATTAGCGTTCCAGTAACATGTTGCTTGTGAAATTTGCAGTCTAACTGGGAAGACCAGAATCATCTAATTTCACAAATACTTAAATTATGATTCGTGCTATAAAGAGAATACATGGGAATCCCAAATGTAGCCCAAGGTGGGGGTAGGGTCGAAGGAAAGTTTCTTTGAAGAAATAACATTTGAGTCCCAAAGACTGTTGTGGGGGAATACTTACAAGTAAGTATATATATGAAGATTTGGCAGGGAGCAGTTTGGCCTGTATCTGGAGAATTAAGAGGCCGTAAGGTAGACCTGAACTGGATCATGGAGGGTGGGGACTTTGGCCTTGATCTTAAGAACAACTAGAGAGAGCCTTTAGAAGTTTCAGGGGCTATGTTCAGGGGCTATATTGAGATTTGGGTTTTGTTTTGTTGGGGTTTTTTTGAGTCTAGGTCTCACTATTTTTGCCCAGGGAACCACAGGCTCAAGCAATTCCCAGCCTCAGCTTCCCAGGAAGCTGGGATTACAGGTACGCGCCACCACACCCAGCTATTTTTTTGAGACTAGGTCTTGCTCGGGTGGGTCTCGAACCCGCGGACTCAAGCAATTCCCAGCCCCAGCCACGCTCTATAGGTTTGAGCTTAAAGGCACGCACCACCATCCCCGGCTCTTAGATTTGGGTTTTTAAAATGTGTTAGATATGGGCCGGGCACGGTGGCTTGTGCTTGTAAGCTTCAGCCTATGAAGCAGCCGGGGCTAGTGATCACGGTTCAAGTCCCGCCTGGGACCCGTAGCGAGACCTAGTTCCAAAAAAATAGGTGGGCATGGTGGTGCGCGCCTGTAATCCCAGCTACCTGGGAAGCTGAGGCTGGGGATGGCTTGAGTCTGTGGTACCCCAGGCAACGAGAGTCTGCGGTTCCACAGGCAAAAATAGCAAGACCTAGTCTCAAAAAAAATGAAATAAAATGTGTTAGATATGGAATCTGAGAACTTGAACCCACATCCCTCTTTACAAACAGTAGGCGGCCCATAGCCAATAAAGGAAATGGTTCTGGGACCCAGGCATCCTGTATCCCATTTTGGGTTCTGAACCTCAGTTTTGCATAGGAAACCAAGCAGCCAGCTGAAGCCTCCACTTACCCCCCTCTCCCAATGAACCTCCTCAGAACCCTTTCATTGCTACTGGAGATGCTCACCTTATAGGTTTGCATATTCTCCCCATTCCCACCCTCTAATCCTCTCAAGACCTCTGAGTAGAAAAGACGGTTCACTCAGAATTAAGAAGAAAAGGGGGAGGGGTGCTAAATGTGCTCATCTTTACCACTCCCTTTATTGGTAGGCAATAAGGTGGTTTGAAATGTTCACTGTTAAAAATACCGCAGTAAATGTCTTCACATCTATATCATTTTTTAGGGAATTTATATAGTAGGAGCTAAAAACTTGATTTCAAATACCTTCAGTTATACCAGATTATACAATTAATGAAAAGTACCAGTCTTAACAGTGCTTTTCTTGTCTTAATATTTGCTCACTTAGAGTTTCCATACTTTGAATTTCTTTACAAGATGTTCCTTACTAGGAACATTTTGCTTCCTAACTGCTTCTTGTCTCCCCACTTGGTTTTGCCGTCTTATGTTTTCCTCTGGAACTCAGTGACCATGAAGGTATGAAGGGGAAAAAATCAGAACAAGTTTAACATTAACACCTTTAATTGTTTAATAACCAAGTAAAAATGTCACAGAATACATATATTGGGCAGATTCCAGAAAATGTTTACTGTCTTCCCTGACTTTAATTCTGTGCACTAGGTTAAGGGGAAAGGGCAGGCAGGAAGAGATGTCTTTTAGAGAGTATTCTCAGGTCCACTGGAGAGTACGCTCTGAGGAAGTTTGTATCACTTGGAGGGAAGGGCCAGGTCAGAACCAAGTGGAGCCCTTTTCCAGACATGCAAAATGCCATCCAAGTCAGGTGATTTAGAATTGCATCAGGGCATTGTAGACCTTAGCTGGGGTGCTTAGAGATAACCTAGAGGTAGTCACACTCCCCCTTTATTACTGTTCCCCACATGGGGCAGCCAGTCACTGAGAAAAGAACGGATGAGGTGATGGGGGCAAAAAGGCAGCTGTGACTAGTCAGTCTTGATGACCCTGCATCGGGTTAGAGGGCACTTTGTTCTTTGATGGTTGTCCCCATGATGTCACATGGATAGCACCCAACACTTCCCATTGACCAGCATCTTGGTAATCCTAGTCCTGAGGAAGATACTGCATAGATAGCTTGAGGCCAGGGCCTGGACATAAGCACAGGAATTCATGTCATTGTGGAATGTCAGTTTGGAAGAACTCTTGAGGCTGGACTACTCATCTTCCCGATGAGATAACCAGTGCCTTCAGACAGAGGGCCTTTCCCAAATCTGAAGACCTCAAGTTCCCACTTTTCATTTCAGAAATGTGAGATCAAAGAGCCTCCACTCATGCCCAAAAATTAAATAAAGAGAGGGTGTCAACAGGGGCTCAGCAAAAGCAGGGAGACCTTGGCAACACCATCAGAAGCTATAGTGGGAGTCACTGGCTTCCTGGCCTGATGTACAGAGGCCCCCTGGAAAGCATTACTGAGCTTGAGCGGGTTGAGTAAACCCTCTATGATGGTCATATTTAATAGGGCAACCCTTAAAGTCAGCCTGATAATGAGAAAGCCTCACAAAACGGTGATAGTCACACCCTTCATCCAGTTCCTTGACACTTCTGTCAAAGCATTACTTTCACACAGGTGGTTCCCTTGGCAGAAATGCTTTTACTGTACCTAACTGAAGTTACTAACCTTTCAGATTTTCACTTATGTGTCACTTCTACAGGGAACTTCTGGCTACTCACTAAAAGGCTCAAAAGCACCCTATTCAGTTGGTGGCTGTGGTGACCACTGACCAAGTTCAGCTCCCCACTAGACTAAGCATTGCAGGCCAAGAGCTGTGCCGCCCACATGGTGTCACTAGCATTTAGTCTAGCATCTGACAGGAGAGGTGCTCAATAGATATTTGCTGAGTGGATACCTTAGCAAGATATGTTTGATTCGAATATAAAAACCAGTGTGACTTCTCAGATTCTATGACTGATGATAAGCAATTCCAAAATCAGGTTAAAAGAAACCAGACCAACTTCTAGGCAACTATAACCCTTTTTACTTTCTCCCAAACATAAAAGTAACATCTTGATTCTCAAATCCAAAAATTTGCTTTAGTGAGGAAGTGAATCACCACAGTGGATCACCCAGAATGTGTCTCTCTTCTGAGAGCAGGTGGAGCATGCTGCCAGGTTACCAGGTGCCAAGGTAAGGGTGCTGCTTGTGCCAGAAGAGTCTGGATTCTGGGTCCCTCTGTTTACACCAGGACTCCTCAGACCCTGGGAAGGGAGAGAAGGGTCTGGCCAGCACCTCTGGCCCAGCATATTCCACTGTGTCTTTCTGACCAAGGAGACTTGGTCTGATGTGCAGGCATGAGGAAAGTTCATTTACTGAGGGAGAGGGCCAGTAACCAGGAGAATTTTCAGCAAAAGAAGGAAGTCTCCTGAAATTGGTAACAGGGTTGTCTCAGGAAACAGGTGTAAGGGAAAGTTTTCACAGCTGTGCTTCTGGACTTTTACATTTTGAATGCAAAAAACATGTCAAAACAGTTGAAGGAAATTCAGCATGATGCCATTTTGCTGGGGGTGGTGGAGGGGAGGAGAGGTGGAAGGACCCTCTCCCTCTTCAGACGGTATGTTAGTCAGAACCAGTGCTTCTCAAACTTGAGCATGTGTGTGAATCACCTGGGAATGTTGAAACACAGGTTTTGATTTAGGAGGGCATGGGATGGGCTGGAGACTGCATTTCTAACAAACTCCCAAGTGGTGCCCATGCTACCCTGCGGACCACACCTGGAGCCACCGAGGGAGGGAAGCAGCAGAGCCCTGCAGAGGTGGGGGAGGCAGGGCAAGACTGAAGAGGCAAGGGTCACCCTAACAACAGTTTGCACCTGCTGGTGAGCCCCATCACTTCTTTCATTAACTCTGATTGAATCTCTGAAGAGAGAGAGATTACCAGCCCCATAGAGCAAGCAAAGGCACACACCACCTGCCCCGCCCCCCCTCCCCCCATCCAAGCTAGATGCTCGGTCCAGAGCTTCACAAGGTTTGAGTACAAACTGGAGCAGAAGCCTCCCCCCCTCCCTCTCTCTCTAGCACCTAGAAGCCCTCTGGCCTGCTTCAGTCTTCCCAGATCAGCTGCCTCCCGCTGGTCTTCCTGAGCAACCTTTAAATTTTATCCTTGGGGGAAAGGCCAAGTAGCCCTTTGGATGCTGATCAAGGCCTCTTTCTGAGGAGTCATTGTTCTCCATAGGCATTTGTGAAAGTCTCAGCTGAAGCTGGAAGAAGGCCAGCTGGGCCTGCTGTGATGGCTCTGGATAGAAGACCCTTCCTGACACGCTGGTTAGTGTCTCATTTAAGCTTCTCTTGGATGGGGCCCAGCATCAAGAAACGTTTACTGTGTGTATGTAGGAATGAATGTCCAACTAGGTCCTCAGGAAAAAAATAAAAACACTAGAACCACTCAGGCCCCTGGCCTGCCCCTCTTGCATCTCCAGGGCCTCCTCATCTGGAACTGAGTCACTCCAGTTACTGGAAGGCTCCCTCCCCACACAACAAAGAGCTTATACCAGGACCCCAAAGTACAGGAGAGGCGCTATGCCCAAAATCCCCTGTCCCGTGCAGCACAAAGGGGACTTCCTAGTTTAGAGTCTTCACCAAATCTTCACCAAATCTGTTCTCAGCCAACACCTCAGGCTACGCCTCCACCATCTGTTGGTTCTCCAGCTGCTTCACGTTCACCTTTCCATTCCCCAAATGGCCAAACCTGGATGGGGGCGGGGACACAGAAGAGAGCTGGGACAGCCTCCCTAAAGACAGACTCCACCCCCAGCAACCTCAAGCCGGCACACTGCAGGCAGGCCGAGCATTCAGGGAGATAGTTAGTAGGGGTCCTGGCAGCAGCCCAGACAACTGTAGATACTCAACTTGAGCAGCCCCAACAAGGCACAGCAACTGGTTACTCCTGAGCTCCCTGCAACAGGCAAGGTGGGGGGGCCAAGACCGCAGGGCAGCCATTCTTCCCTCCAGCAGGGTGCGGAGCTTAGGAGAAGTAGAAAAGTATGTGGGAGGCTGCTGGGCCTCAAACTACCTGTAGCCTTCACTGCCTCCTCACTGGACTGCTACAGCCCCTAATCACATCATCCATCCCAATCTATTTCTCACTCCATCCCCGCCCAGATCCAGCTCCAAGCTGTGGCTGCTAGCCCGAGTCAGCCCAGAACAAAAGCTGGGGGTGGAGGAAGTCCAGCCTAGCCCAGTGAACTCCTGGGACATGGTTTATACAAAAGGACAGCCGCAGAACCCTAGCCTGACAGAGCAGGAGGGACCTTGTGTCCGGCCCTTGCTGAAAAAAAAAAAAAACATGAACAACAGAACCATCTTCCCCTGGGCTCAGTTTGCTGAGCCAGGGTTCAGGGCTGGGTTCAGTGTAGGCAAGTGAAGCAGGCTGGCCTTCAGCCTTCTGTTCCAGGTGGTAGTGGGGCTGGAGGGGAATCTACCATATACAATTAATTCCCAGAGCCTCCAGAAAGCCTTTCCCAAAGGCTAGGTCGGAGCCCCTGGTCCCTTCCTTTCTGCCCAGACTTAAGGATTTCCCACCTATACTGCATCACCTGGTTTGAACACAAAAACACACAGGCCTGGCCAGTTGCCTGTTCTGGGTCACACAGTGAGGCAGAGCATAGCTAAGGGGCTTTCCAATGTGGAAAGGAGGCTTTGGTAAGTCATGGGGGCTGGGAGGGTCAGAGGGCTGGATAAAGCAGAATAATTCGATGCAGAACTGTATTCTGAATACACACTGCCCAGGTTCAGATCTGCCATTTATTTAGCGGTGTGAGGACTAAGTTACTTAACCTTCCTATGCCTCAGTTTCCTCTTTAGCAGAACAGGGAATGTTAGTGGCCACCTCCTTAATTACTGAAATGAGTTAAGGAACAAAGAACGCAGAGCAGTGCAGGGTCGAGTGAGCCTGAGGGAATGACAGTGCTGTTACTACTGTCTTAAGCTGGGATAGCATGGCAAGCAGACTGGTTCGTGGTTACATGGGGGAATTGGGGAGCTAGTGGGGATCATGGAGGGGCTGAAGCACCAGCAGCACCCCAACCCCCTAGAGTTTAGCTGGGATCCAGGCCCCTCCTAGGTCTTCAGCAGCATGCCTTGTGAACCAGTCACCCCAGAGCAGAGTAGCCAGCTATGTTCTTCCAGGATGGGTCTCAGGCCTCTGCCCAGCAACCCCTCACCTGGACTTGGGGAGCTGTGGGTGCTTGCAGCCATTCCCCTTCTGGCTACCGCCTCCATCTTGTGCCTCAGGCTGCTCCGCCAGCCCTGACCCCTCCTCCTCATACTCGGCCTCTGGGATCTCTGCCTGCTTTGAGGATTCTGCCAGCCCATCGAGGACCCCTAGGTCCCTAGGCAGGACACAACCTGTTAACCCAGGCCTTCGGAGCCCAAACCTCGTCCCCCATATGGGCAGGGGTGGGCCCTGCCAAGTACTTGCTTGTGGGAGGCACCCCTCTTCCTCCAGCAACTCAGGGCTGGGGTTCTGTCAAGGCAGGAGACTCAGACTGACCTACAGCCCACTGTCCCAGATTATGGTGGATCAGAAGAGCCCCCTTGTGTCGGCTGAGAGCCCATCATCTGCAATTCCCCATCCCAGTCCCAACCCCTAGGAAGCCTATCCCAGTGGCCGGAGCAGGGCCCCATGCTTTCTCCTGCCCACCTAAATATCAGGGTTACCCACTCTGCTATGTCCCACTGCCTGGAGACACATGCACACACAAGTCTCCAGCCCAGGAAAGTCTGGGAACAGGCCCCCTAAATGAGAACAAATCTGTTTTCTGCTCCCTACCCCTCCAAATTGCCTCGACCTTAACCCACCAGGACCTCCAAGTTCAAGAATCCTAAAATAAAAGTGCTAAAAGGTGTCTCTAAGCCAACTCTCATATTCCAGAGAGAGAGAGAGAAAAACTTGAGGCTCAAGGAGACCTGGTCCTTTGTCCACAGTCACATGTGGAGACAGTGGCAAAACTGACCTGGACACTGGTGTCCTGCCCTCGACCTGTGGTGGCCTTTTCTCCTGTCAGCTTTTCTAGGACGAATCCAATTTTATAGAATACTCACCCAGAACATTCCGTCTTCCTCGGAGTTCCAGGGGAGCATCCCCTGGTTTACTGTCCCCGTGTCAGCACCAATATCAAACCAAAGTGTGGGTTCTAAGCTGGGGAGGGGAAGGCTGACGAAGTGGGGCCCATGATCCCCTCAGGCTGGCAGAGATGAAGCTTAACTGACCTTACTTTCTCGTACTTCTTGTCACGGTAAAAGTTGCTTTTTTTGATAAAGTAGATGAGTACCAGGTCACAGAAAAAAGACCCCTGCAATAGAGTAAGGGTTCCTGACTCAGCACCCTAGACGTCAAGAGAGCACCTAGACACCTGTACTCATGACTGATGTGATCCTCCACAGCCCCTGAGGGGCGGGCAAGTGGGACTCAAAAAGAGGCACCTTTGTCCAAGGCCACAAGGCCGGTGCGCTGAAGTGAACCTGAGTTCACCCAACCCCGCAGGCCTGGCACCCCGCAATTACACTGACCCCATCAAATTATGCTTTCAGCAGATGTCTGCCAGGTACTGCAGTGGGGTGCTAGGAGACTGAGACAGTGGGACTGTCTGGGCACGCTCCCTTTGCTTGAAGAGATAAGTAAGTCAGGACAGAGCAATTGGCCCTGGGATGGGGAAATGAGCAGGGGGAGCAGAGAGGAGATGGACACTGGGGCTGAGTGTGGAGGACTTAACAGGAGTTTACACGAGGAAAAACACTCAGGAAGGGCACTGGACAGGGTAGGAGCAAGCTCTTCACACTCCGGAAATGACATCCCTCTGGCAGTCGGAGAGCGAGGTAGACTAGGGGGCTCTGAACAACTGCTGTCGTTACAGCGGTAACCGGGTAACAGGTAACCGTGTTAAACCCACAAACGCTGGCCTTCTGAAATGCCCGTCTCCTCCACCAGAGGGCAGCACCAGAGAGCAGGAAGGGTGGATGGATGGACCCACAGGTGAGCCTGGTCCTCAGACGCTGGGCAATCCCCGCCTCTCCTGCCCCCTATGGGTTTCTTACTTCACTGAGAACAATCCCCCAGGCCAACCCAGCCACTACTATCACTTCCCACTGCCTTCTCTCACAGGCATGTCTCCAGACGCCCATTCCAGTTTTACCAATGTAAGGGACAGATGGCTGAAGTAGCCTCTCTCTAAGAGGCACAGGTACAAGCTTGCAGGGCTCCCTAACAGTGACGTATGCTGTTGAGAGGAATCATTTGGGGTTCGCTTACATTCTCCCAGGTTGGCCTCTTTGAGACCTGTTACAGGACAGCTGTCCTGATCTCAAAAAGCCTATGCTAGGCCCTGCCAGAAGCCCCCATGGGACTTGTGTGGGTACAGGACAAAGGACTGAGGGGAGAGGCTTGCTGAGGGCCAGCCACTCACCGACTCTCCCTAGTCCTGAAAGAACTTCCAGAAGAACAACGGGGCATGCAGAGATTTGGGGAAACCTTTCTCTGCCCTCCAGTCACACTTTCTCTGCTGTGAGCCCCTCTAGTAGGCTTGGCTGGAGGGACAGATATGAGGAAAGACAACACTGACTTCCCTGGTTCTCACCTTTTAACCCAATGGTTCTCTACTGCTCGACTAGGGAGTGACTCTCACTGCTCCCCTCACCCCGGACATTTGACAATGTCTGGAAACATTTGGGGGTACTACAACTAGGAAAGGGAATATTACTGTTATCTAGTGAATAGAGAGTGGGGGTGCTGAAACGTCTTACAAATGCATGGAGAGCCCCCCACCACCACCAACTCCCCCAAAAAAAAATTATCTGACCCTAAATATGAACAGGCCACAACTTAGAAACACTGTACACAGCAGCAGTGGTGATAAGGGTTAAAAAGTTCAGGGGGGCCGGGCACAGTGGCTCGTGCCTGTAAGCTTCAGCCTATGAAGCGGCCGGGGCTAGGGATCGCGGTTCGAGTCCCGCCTGGGGCCCAAAAAATAGCTGGGCGTGGTGGTGCGCGCCTGTAATCCCAGCTACTGGGAAGCTGGGTTTGGGGATTGCTGGAGTCTGTGGTACCCTGGGCAACAAGAGCCTGCGATTGCATGGGCAAAAATAGCAAAACCTAGTCTCAAAAAAAAAACAAAAAAAAAGTTCAGGGGGGTGACTCAAGATCCCACAGACATCCCACCCTTCACCTCTTCCAGAGCTCCATGCAGATGCCTCTCTGGCTTTGGAAAGAGAGACTCGGACAGTCATTGCCACTTGGGGACTGCGAGTGGTTAGAAAGCCCTCTTCACCCACATCCCTGCTCATCTCACCAGCTCTTGTTCTTCTTGGATGTGGGGGAAGCTCCTCTCGGACAGTTTTCCCTCCCCCCGCCAGTGCTACTGCCAGCTTAGAGGGAAAGGGGGGAAGGGAGGAGAGATACTCACAATTCCCATGAGTGCCACCCCAGAGCCCACGTTGATGATGGTGGGGATGATGTTGAACTTTCCTGCCTGGAGCACAGAAAGACAGCTGGGGAGATGAGGGGGTCAGGATGCACAGTAGCCTCCCCAGGGCCCCCTTCCCAATGCCCCAGCCCCAAATGCCACCTGCCCAGCCTCAGGAAGGGAGAAGGGCCTTCCCGACCCCCCACACACCTTGCCAACCACCATCACATCAAAGCGGATCCCATAGGCTTTGATCAGGGTGCGGAACTCCACCCCAGCAGCATCTTGGTAATATTTGGCAAACCTGGGGGAGACACAACTCAGAGGAGACCTCAGCCCGGCTGCTTTGAAGATGTGTAAGCACCCCCCAGGACCCCGCACTCCACAGCCCAGGAATGATTCAGACCCTCTGGCTGACATGACATAAAAGACTCACTCGGGTCCTTAAAATCCTTGTGGGACTGTCCTCAGAGGCAAGAGCTCCCCCACTACACAACGGGCCAAGTCCCTCTCCCCCCATCAAAGTTGTGTCACAGGGCACCCTGCAGAAAAGCCAAGCCTTGGCTCCTGGCACCTCCTCACTGACACCCACCCCCAGGTAGGGGTGTCTGCACTGGCACTGTCCCAGGGAAGGACACGGAGGGTGGTCCAGTCACCGGGTGGCAGGCTCAGCCGCAGTTACCTGAAGTTATAGCCAGAGGAGATAGAGTTTTCTGAAAAAGTGTCCAGGCGGTTAAAATAATAGCGAGGGTTGCATTCAGAGGCAGCTTTATCAAGATCGCAGTTCCATTCGATCTGAATTCCTATTACACCACCCTTGATGAGAAAGAGACAAGACTCAATGCACACAACTTTCTGGTGATCTACAGAAGCTCTCTGAGGAGAGCTGAATGAGACAGGGCAGTGCTCAGGCAGGGGTGGAAGGCCCGGGGTCCCCACCCACCTGAGAAACTAGGAGCAAATCACTGACAGCCCCCAGCCCAAATCCTACCTCATGCTTCAGGGGGCAAGGGGACCACTGAAGGGCATCCTCCAGGGATAGACCCCTTTTGACAAGGGGGGTGCCTTCCGGTTGGGTGTCAGCTGGTACCCCCAGGAACTAAGAACCAGGCCACAGTGCTGAGACAGCCCTTGCCAAGAGCCAGAGGCCATGGTACAGGCGCCTGCCTGTGTCACAGCTGGCTCAGGTGACTGCAGAGTCAGTGTGCCCACAGGCCCCCACCCCTCCTCATGGCAGAGCTCAGCCCAAGGAGGGCCAGCCAAGAGCACCCACCTGCAGTGCCAGCTCCTGGAAGTTGCTCCCTGCCCAGCTAACCATGGACCCCAGTCGGAAGATGGGGCAGTAGGGATTCTTGGGGTCAAATTGACAGGACTTCAGGAAACTTCTGTCTTTGGTTTCCAGCACATTGGTCCTGGGTGCAGGTAGTGAACAGTCAGTGAAACAAAGGGGACACTTGTTCCTCGGCCAGATCACCAGGCCTCAGCCCACGCAGGCTCAGTCCTGACGTTAGCCCCTACCTGAGACCCGACTACTCAGTCCACCCCCCAGCATCACCCCTAGTTCACTCCGGCACAGATGTCACACACACGCCATGCACGGGTGCCCGCAGCCACAAGACCAGCCAAGTCTCCTTTCCCTCCCACTCCCCAGGAGCCAAGCCCCACATACTTGGAGAAGTTAAATTTGGGGAAACGAATGAAATTCTTTATGTAAACGGTGAAGTCTTCAGCCTTGCTCAGGAGTGGCGTCCTGAAAACCAAGCCAGGACACAGTGTCTAGGAGGCCCTGCCTACCCCTCCATGCTGGGGCTCAGGGCAGGCTGAGGCTGGCTGGCTCCCTGGGCCCCCTAGAGCCTGGGATGAGGACAGTCCCCGTGTTCACGTTGGGAGGTCCTCAGCCTGAGGGTCCCCACCCGGGCAGGTCCCCACCACCCAGCCAGAACCCCTTCCCAGGACCAAGGCCACAGTCACTCACGTGGGCCTGGACTTCGTCTCCACTGGGCACCAGGCGAAGATCTCACAGGTGCCCTGTGACCTATTCTCTGCCCGCACACAGCGGCCAGTCCTCACTCCTGCAGGTGACAGGGTCAGTGCCAGGAGCCTCCACTCCAAGCCCCTCTCTTCCCCCAGCCCAGGGCACTCTGGGCCTCACCATTTCCAGTCAAAACAGACTCCCCAGGAG
Source organism: Uropsilus gracilis (assembly GCA_004024945.1). NCBI lineage: Eukaryota > Metazoa > Chordata > Mammalia > Eulipotyphla > Talpidae > Uropsilus > Uropsilus gracilis. Next base: position 4,432 of record PVHY01011213.1, on the reverse strand, counting down.
GGCAGTCACTGTCAGTGTAGCAAGCAGCTCCGGGAATGCTCTCACTCTGCCAGGAGAGAAGGGGATATCGGGAGCTGTAAGTTCCCTGCAGGCCCCACTGCAGTTAGAACAAGCGTTCTTCCCCTGCCTGGGGCCACATAGCTTTTGGAAAGCCACATCTCCCCCAAACCATGCAGTTACTACACCAGCACACACACCCCAGGCCCTCCCACCCACTCCCCTGCTCCAGTGCCAAGTCAAACCTCAGCGCAGACTTCCTGCCGCTGGTTGGGGGTCACGATCAGGTTGGTGACCACGAAGAAGACATTCTCTCCCTGAGGAACCAGAGAGAGGCTGAGCAACCTCCTTCCGCCTCCTTGGGGACCCTTCCCATGGCTACCTGGCAGAGGGTGGGATCTCTGCGGGGTATTGGGAATAACAGGGCTCCCAAATTGGTGGATCCCTACCATCTGCCAATAACCTTGGAGTCCTGGAGTCCTTTGATGGGTCCCTTTCCAGGTCTACAACCCCAAACTGCCCCCACCCCACAAATCCCTATACTGACCTCAGCCCTGGGATCCAAGTCCAGAGCTAGGAAAAGGAGAGCTCTCAGCAGCAGAGGCTAATCTAAAGGGAGGTTACTCCATACCAGGCCACTAAAATCCCACTATCTACATGTTCTCTGGGCCCCACTGGCTCAAAAGGCTCAGAGTTTGTTGGTAACAGAGCAGGACCATAAGGCACAAATAGATTTGGGGGTTCGGTAGGGGGTAGGATCAGGGCAGGGTCTCTAGCTGCAACTTCTGGGCAAGGGAGGCAGCGACTAGAGATCCCTGGGTACCCAAGGAGTTCCCACATGGTCCTCCCCACTCCGCCAGGTCCAGCTGTCTTAGGGCCCAGTGGCTGGTAGGGCTCAGACCTGGGGTGGGATGACGTAGTCGACAACATCCCAGAGCCGCATCCCAAGCTCCGAGGTGTTCGTGAAGGTCACACCCTTGACTTTGGTGATGATACTGCTCTGCAGAGAGGTGTCGGTGTCTTGGTAACCCTTCTTCACCAGGAACACCCAGCTACGGGAAGAGGCCCAACAGGTGGGCATCAGCTCACTGCTGCCCTCACGGTAGTTCCCCAGGCCCCAGGTGGGGTGCAGACGGGCAGCGTCATGACTCCCACAGCTGGGAAAACCCATCCTGTAAGCAGGTACTATAAGTAGTGGAGGCAAGAAACAAGCTTAGAGGCAAGATGAGGCAGTGCTCCAAGGAAGGGAGCCCTGCAGTCAGGCAGGCCTGGGCCGAAACCTCTGCACCCACAAACCGGCCACATGACCTCAGCAGCCAATGAACCCCAGGAGCTGACAATAGAATGAGGACTCCTCCCTCCTGGAGGGTAGAAGGAGGGTGAAAGAAAGGGGTGCATAATCTGAAACTAATCATGGGGGACCTCAGACAAACCCAAAGGGAGGGGCATTCTACAAAATAGGGTTGCAAAATCCTATTGGGCTTCGTCAAAATTAAGAACGTTTGTGCATCAAGTGATACTATAAAGAAATTGAAAAAATTACCCACAGGATGGGAGACCATATTTGCAAATCATGTAACTGAGAAGAGTCTAGTATCTAGAATTCAGAAAGAATTCTCACAAGTCAATTATTGAAAAGACAAATAACGTAAGTGTGAACTCAACCAAGAATTGAAATAGATATTTGTTTAAAAACACACACAAAAAACATACAAATGACTAACAATGACTAACACATGAGGTGCAACACCACTAGCCACAAGGAAAAATGCAAACCAAAACCACCAGGAAACACTACTTCACACCCAACAGCACAAAAGAAAGAAACTGGTCTGAAGAAACTTCAGGTGAGAATGCAAGATGTAGCTGCCTGGGGACCAGTTTGGCAGTTCAAAATAGTGGCCCCTCAGCAACCTACATCCCTAGAGAAATGAAGACCTATGACCACACAAAAACTGTGGAATGTTTTCAGCCCTGTTATTTCTAACAGGCAAAATGCAGAGATAGCCCAAATGCCCAGGGACATCAGTGTGTGGCCCTGTCCACTCAGGAAAGGAAGTCCCGATGCACGCGAGGATGTGGACAAGCCTGGGAGTCTGGGTGGAAGAGCCCAGACCAAAAAGGGTGCACCATTTAGGATTTGACTCATATCCAAACAGACAAATCCACAGGGAGAAGAGAAAGATCTGTGGCAGGGAAAGGAGAGTTAGGGATGATTGGTTTTTTTGTTTGGTTTGGTTTGGTTTGTTTGGTTTTTTTGCCCTGCCCCACATCCCAGGAATTATTGTTAATAGATATGAGCTTCTTTGGGGGTTGATGGGAATGTTCTGAGTTAGAGAGTGGTGGTGGTTGCACAACATGCAAATGTACTAAAAAACACTTGGCTGAATAATTTTAAATGGTTTGAATGTTGGACTACATGCATGTGAATTTTTCCTATTTTAAAATGGTAAAAAAAAAAAAAAATCCTGTGCTCTTCAAATAATGTCAGCATCCTAAAATACAAAGAAAGACTCAGGAATAATTCCAGGTTAAAGACATGATAACTGAAGGCAAGGCATAATCTCAGATATTTTTTTGATAACGGTAGTAATTAGGACAATTTACAAAAGGACTATAGGTTAGATGATATTATCTCAAAGTTGATTTCTGAAATTTCACACTTATAACTGGCTAATAGTCTCTTATTTACACACCAATTTAGAAGCAAAAGGTCACCATGTCCTCAACCCATTCTTAAATGTAAAAAAAAAAATCTGTGTCTCTGTGTGTGTGTGTGAGAGAGAGAGAGAGAGAGGGAGTAAATACTAATGTAGAAAAGTGTTGATATTTGCGGACTCTAAGTGAAAAGAATAAAAAGTTTTTGTACTATTCTTTTGTAACTTTCCTGCAAATCTAAAATCAGTTTAAAAGAAAAAAAAGTTTTATTGAAATGACATGTGTAAATTGCTTTGCATGTCGAGGGCCTGGCATAGAGTAAGACAGAGCAAGGGTTCGATCAACACAAGTCATCAATTTTTTTTTTTTTTTTGAGACTAGGTCTTGCTATATTCCCCCTGGAGCCATAGGCTCTTATTGCCCGGGGAACCACGGACTCAAGCAATCCCCAGCCTCAGCTTCCCAGGTAGCTGGGATTACAGGCGCGCACCACCACGCCCGGCTATTTTTTTGGAACTAGGTCTCGCTACGGGTCCCAGGAGGGACTCGAACCATGATCCCTAGCCCCGGCCGCTTCATAGGCTGAAGCTTACAGTCACAAGCCACCATGCCCGGCCTTCATCAATTGACTATGAACATTAGTTAAGGTTGGAGATCGACCTTGGTAAAGTTGGAGAGACTGAGGCCAGGATGTTGCCTTTCTGAAGCCATGCAGTTGCAGTAGTGGTGTGGGATACCCTGCAACCCCCAGGGCACCAGTCAGGGTTCTCCACCACGAAACATCCCCCTCCTCAGCTCTGGGTGCACAGCTGGCATGTCCTGGACTGCCCCATCTCTTGGGAACCCTACTGGGACTATGACACTTGAGTTGACTGACCATTTTAGAAGGACACACTGGGCCTGCTTGGACAGAGTCATTTAGCAAATAATCAATAATATTCATTCATTCATTTCATAACTATCCACTGAGCATTTAAGTGACACCAGACCCTGTCATCATGGCATCCCCAAACTGGCTGGGAGTCAGATGCAGACATTAAGTAAACGATGCCCCAAGTAAGCATATAATTACACTGTGGGAATGGCAAGGAGGAAGAGGAGAGGGAGCCATGAGAGAACCCAGGTCGCAAGGATGAGTGGGCACTAACATAGGAGAGGAGGGGCTGAAAAACAGCATGTGCAAAGGCCCATGGAGGAGAGAGAGGGATAAAGTGCAAGGTATGGCTGGCCTTGGCCCCCAGGAGGGACAGATGTGAGGTCAGAGCTACCCTCCCAGTGAGGAGGCATTTACTGAAATTGTAAAAGGAGCACATCTGCACCCCAGTAATCTGAGGTCATTACTCCCCCCATCTGCCCCATCTCTCTTGACAGGAAGACTGCCTGGCTGAGCAATCCCAAGGAACTACCCTTTCAGCTGATGACCCAACACTGGCTGGGAGTGGCAGGGAAGGTGGGGGAGGGGACACAGCAGATGATGGAGCTGAGTAGGGGGGAGAGTGTCCCTGGCAGGTCCCCCACTGGACACTGGAGAGGCAAGTCACTGGTGGGGTGAGTTGACCAGAGGGAGTTCTGGAACATGCCAGGCTCATGAGTTGCCCCAGCCAGAAGCTTGAACTGAGCTCAATAATTATAAATAACCTCGCCAGCTGGAGCCAGCACCAGGCCAAGACCCAGGGACATGAGGGACACAGCTGCAACCCACCCCTACATTTTTGCTCCGTTCCCACCACCCTGACACTGGGCACTAGAGCCTTGGAGGAAAGCGCTGAGCACAGAA
>PVHY01011212.1:0-48775 GCA_004024945.1 Uropsilus gracilis | reverse complement strand
TAGATAGATAGATAGATAGATAGATAGATAGATAGATAGATAGATAGATAGATAGATAGATAGATGATAGGCAGGCTATTCCTCATCACACATGGATAGTTGTAATCAAAAATATAGTAGATGGGTTCAAATATAGGAAACTCACGGGTTCCTAACAGAGGAGAAAGAAAGTGGAGCTGGATCTCAACAGGACAGCAAACTGGGAAAGGGAACTGGAGATAGAAATAGACGGAGAGACAGAGACAGAAAGAGAAAGGCTGAGATAGAGAAGAAATCGAAGCTGAAAGTAACCAGAAAGCGTAAATCAAACTAATAATGAGAATAAAGGGAACAGCAAGGTATGTTTATCAGATCCATCAAACTGATAACTCTCTAGACAAGCCAGGAAATACAAAGGGCATAGCCGCACGGGGGATCCATCACTACAGATGCTACAGATAATAGTGAGGGGATGAACACTTTGCCAATAAATTTAATACCCTACATAAAATGGACAGTTCTAGGAAACAATCTAGCAAGGCTCAGCCTAGAACAAACGTGGGATGTGACTTGTTCTTGCGGACTCGCTGCCCGGACACTCGTTTTAAAACTCTCCTCAGAAGGAAGCTCCAGGCTGAGACGATGCCACTGAATGACGACGCTAAGTGAATTCACCTTAGCTGACGATCAAAGAAGCAATACCTACTCTGCACCATCTCCACAGAGTGGAAGTGGGGAGCACCCCCCCCAAGGTCACAGGGAGTGTGCCCGCGTTACCCGGGCCAGCAGATACCTGTTCCGGCGGCACAGAAACGTCACGAGTTGCCCACGGCCATTTTGCTGCAGAACTAAATCTGGAAGCAACGAGCTATGTCTCTGCTTCCCAGATACAGAAATAAAAGCGCTCCCCCAGCCAGACTGTCCCCCCAGAGTAACGACGAGTGGAGCCGCTGTGTCTTGACAGTGCGCGTTCATGGTTCCTGGGCCAACGCTCAGAGCTGCTCACCTCGGGTCCATGCACTGGTAGTTCTTATAGAAGTGGTCCAACCGCTTACACCGATCATGCTCCGGACGCCCAAACCCAGCCTCTCCACGGTCTCTGGGGCTGGCCCACAGGTAGCAGCATCTCCCGGGATCCCCCTCTGCGCTTCTCAGATAACGCACACTGCCCTGTGCCTCCTGATCCTGAATCTCCCTGACCCAGCGCCCCAGAGTTCAGCCTCGCCGACAAGGCCAACTCTGCTGAGCCACGCAAGCGCCCAGGAGAAAACGGGGTCCCCTGCCTCGAAGACAGCAACTGCAGTGCCCACCGGCTCGCAGCTGAGCGAGTTCTCCGTCATTGGCGACATCCTTCGAGAAGCCAGTGACAAAGGAAGGTCTGTTTAGTGATTTCCAAATAAACTCAAGGAAGCGGCTTCTAAGATGTCTAAATGATATTCTGCTAACGCCTCCAGCTTTGCGGAGGGATAGGTACAGCATCGCTCGCTTAGTCACTCATTCAGCCGACCCGGGGCTAACCCTGCGATGCCTGCAGGTGCAACTGCCACGAATCACCATTTATAAGAGGAAATCCAGGCTCCAATGTCCCTTCAGCAGACCCCAGCTGTGCCACTCTGGGCCAGCCACCTCCCAATCCACCCAGAGCGTGGCGTTATCTGTCTCCTTCGCAGTGACTGTAAATATTATCAGCTCTGCCAACACCGCTGAGTTGTGGGGACGATCATACGACACCAGGGATATTAAAACAATTTAAAGACTCTAAGTGCATCTCATAAAAAGGATAAATCAGTACCCAAACAGATGGGGAAAAAAGGTTCGATCTTGTGAGTTTTCCAAGAAATGCAAATCAAAGCAGAGGTAACGTCTCCACAGCGTTGCCAGTGGCTGAATAGATTAGGACAGTCCTTTCAGAAAACAATTTGGCGATACTCTTTCGCTGTCCAAAACTATTTACACTCTGCATATGTAATGCTAAAAACAGGTAACGCGCGGCTAGCTCCTGTTTATCGAAGGCCTCCGGGGGGGGGTGGGTCTCCGCCGTAGCACTCAGGGCTTCTGCTTCACACAAGCACAAGCAGCCAGGTGGTCACGAGGGGTCACCAGTTAGGAGCCAGGGTGAGAGGTGCAATCTCATGTGGGTGGGTGGCATGGCCAGGGCAGGACAGAGCAGGGTACAGTAAGGGTTAGAGGGGACCTGGGTCCTCGTTCTGCTGCTTTTCTTCTCTGCTTGATGAGCTCTGCCAATGCATCTGGTTGGAAGCCGCAGGTGGGAGAAAGAAGAATGGGACGGAGAGATGGAGGCGGCTTAAGACAGAGAAGGACTCGAGTCAAAGACTGGGGCTCAGGGAGCTGGTGCTGAGCTGCTTATTAGAGGCCCCTTAACCCCCCGGGGAAGGGACAGTCACGTGCGGCGCTAGGGGAGGTGAGACCAGGATCCCGGGATGTGGAGCACGTGGGGTAGGAGGATGGGGGTTCATCATCTAGCAGAAAACACCTATGGGGGTGAACCCCTTTATCTCTCAGGGGCGTGTCTCTCCGGTGGGTCCATCTAGGAGGTTAGGGGGTGCTGTCACAGATAAGAGATAAGGGTGTTCCTTTATCTAAGGCAGATCTCTTATATGTCTTTGGCAGACACCCTTATGCCACCCACACATCCTGGGGCGTCGTCCACAGAAAGGAAGACGTGGTCTGCAGCTGTTTCTTAACGTGCTGGGTGCACAGCTGTGAGCTCCCGAGGCCTCGCGAAGCAACACTCAGTCATCAGGGACAGGGAGTTGCCGGCCAGCCCACACCGGTAGCTCGACCCAACACACTCAGGAAGACCCAGCGCTGTGGGCTGAACCGTCAGGGTGCGGTTCCACCCATCCGATGGCACGCTTTCCAAGAACCCTGAAGGAGAATGCCGTGTCTCTGGGCCGAGGCCAAGGTCACGGCAGTGACCCCATCAGGAAACCCGTGTCGTGATCGCGTGTGGACAGGACAGCGTGAGCGAGAGCGCGCGCTGGGGTGACATCAGAACGGAGTCACGGGATGCAGACGGACGGAGACCTGTCCTGGAAGAGAAGGCGGCAGTCCTGACTCATGGGTCTGAGTGGATCACACTGCCATCTCTCTCATCGGGATGTGAAGCCCTTTGCTGAGGGCAGCTGCTCTGTGCTGGGCTGTCCTTCCTCCTCCTGGGGAAGAGGGCACTGGCCACGGGCACCAGAGGTCACCTCTGGGGGTGGAGAAGTGGGGTGCAGGTGAGCCCATGGTTCAGCAATTCCAGATGCCCCAAAGCCTGGGTCACTCCATTTCCTCTCTCAGGCGCTACGGGTTTTGGGTTCAGGATCCTTAGAGCCTTTTGGCTCCAATGTGTTTCCATCAAGGAGGCCAGCTTGGAAGAGATGTGCCATAGAAGGACAGAAGGTTCTGGAACCAGCCAGACCTGGGTGGGGCTTCTGACGCCCCCCTCCCTGCTGAATGACGGGAGAGCTGGCCTTTGGTCCCCGTGGGTTGGGAAGTCCCCTGCTGCCCAGGGCCTCCGTGTCTCACTCACAAGGTAGCAAAAGGAACTATCTCAGGGATCTCAGGGGATAAAGACATGATCCCACTGTAGGCCATTCCCATCTCTGCCAAGCGCCCAGCTCGTGATGGGCACAGTCCTGGCGTTGAGGGAAGTGCAGACCCCCACTCCTTATTAAGAGACGGTCAGAGTTTAAGTGTGACGTGCAGAACTTGAGAAGGACTCAAGGTTTTGTCCATTTAAATCTGCATGGCCGGCTACTTGCAGACAGGACGAGACACAACATTTAAGAAAGGACCCGATAATACGCAGTGGCTGTTCTGCTGCTCTGATGACTATAGTTTGAGCTTGAGCTAAGTTCTTCCTCCTGGCTGAGAAAATGCTGCATTTCCTCAGTTAGGAGAAGACTGGCAATCGCCACAAGGAATGGGCGTGACCACCCACACCCCCCATCTCACTCCCACCCCCACTCCCAGGACCCCCGGACATCTTTGGCCCTGAGTCCCTGCGATTTTGTTTAGCTGCATATTTACAGGAAGGCAAGGCTGAGTGAAGTTTACTGGACTTGGGGCTTTTCTGGTTTTTACTGAAAACATTTGTCAACTCAAATACACGCAGATCTACTCGTTTTTGTTGCCGCTTATAGAGAACAACGTCACGGGCTTATGAAAAGTTTAACACACGCAGCCCGATAAGCCCTACTGACACCCTTATGCCACCCACATGCCCAGGCTACAGGCAACCGCTCCTGACTGCTGTGAGCCAGGTGCCTTCAGGAAAATGCCCACACATGGCACCCCCACCTAACTGCCCCCCCCACCCCCCAGTTTGAGTGATGGCCCTGAAACATTCCATGCCAGCAGATTCCTGTTGGAAGTCTGGAAAGGAAGTGGATCCCTGAAGAGCGAACCTGAGGAACCCCTAAGTCTTCGCCAGACCTGAACTAGGATTGCAGGGCAAAGGCAGAGAGATACACGTGTGTCTGTCTTCACTGAGCCTGCAGCTGAGCACAGGAGAGAGACATGCGTCACACAGTCACAGAGGGAGGACATTGCACACGGAGGCCAGGGAATGCGGCCACAGCGGAGGAGGAGAGGAAGGCAGGAGAGCAGATGGGCAGGGTGCGTGGGTGTGGAAAGAATCAAAGGCTGAGGGAAAGCAATTCCAGGCAGAGCGAACAGCATGTGCAAAGGTCCTGTGGTGAGGGAGAATCCAGCCTTCCTAGAAATAGAAAGATGAGAAGGGCAGGGCCTCAGGAGGTGGCAATGGCGTCCTCCCCAGAGGCACCGAGACCAAGCAAGAGCAGTCTCCTGGCGGCTGCATGGTCGCTGACATAGTTTAAACCACAAGGCAAACGGCACTAGCCTCACCTGCTAAAAACACCGTCCCTGTCGGGTGAGTTTAGAGAACCTGAAATCCGATGATGCTTCTGCAGTCTCGCAGCCCGTCCCGGGAACGAGACTCCGCTGACACGGCCTGCACGGGAGGTGTGATGCACGGAGCCGGGTTCCCAGCCCGGCTGCTGGATGTCGGAGGCCGTAACTCTCTGTCCTAATCATTTCTCCACCGCGCGGCAGCCTGGCTCCTGGCAGACTTTCCTTTTTCTTATTTTATCCTTATTAAAAACTTCAGTCCTAAAGTGGAGCCATTTGTCACAGACGAGCCCGAAACCGGTCCGTGGCACCGGCATTTTTCTCACATGGAAAAGCAGCCGCATCTCGTCATCCCGCGTTTTCCTGCTGCAGTAAATCACCATCTGAGCTCGTGCCGCGGACCTCTCGGGCAGCTCAGCTAATGACCGCGCCTCCAGAGCTGGCCGCGGGCCCTTCAGGGCGCCACTCTGCAGGACTCAGGCTTCTCGCTGCTTCTAGAACACCAGGGGTTAGTCAACTGCCCCTCCCAACTCCAAAGGGCAGGGGCAGCCCGGGGAGCCAGCAGGATGGACGCAGCTCCTCTGAAGACAGGACCTGTCCTGCGCTCAGGAGGACAAGTGAGAGGCGGCAGCTGGCTTCTCTCTGCAGTGGACCCCAGCTGGACCCTCATCAATCGTGTCCTCGGAACCTCTATCCGGGCGTCGCTAGGCGAGGAAAGCCCCGCTGAACGAAGAGGCGGCGGCGTCAGCCCGAGATACGTGCGTCTGTCACGCTCAGTCCTCGTGTGCTGAGGAGAAAGAGGCGATGCGGGCAGAGCCTGGGGTGGGAACCAGGCACACGTGCCCCGCGGGGAGCATCCAGCCTGGGGTCCTGGTCTGCCAGACGCGTGACGTTCTCAGATGCAGGCATCTGGGCTCGCCACCAGCGAGGTCTCCTGGGGCAAGCTCCTCGGGGCTCTCCCGGCTGAGGTCCTGTGTCTAGCGTAGCGCTGACCGCGCTGGCCATCACGCAATCCTCGGCCTCCGAATCTGGTCTGGAAGCTCCCAGAAAGACGCAGCCCCAGCCCCGTCCAGATGCCCCGCGTGTGGCCTGAGCCGGGTTTCTCCTCCCGCAGCCACGCTTTCTGGAGCCAAGGCTGACTCTGGCGCGTCAGGGTGGTGGGAGGGAAGTGTGTGGCTCCAGTCGAGGCTGGGAATCAAGTCCCCGCCGCACCCCTGTCGTGCAGAGCTTGGCTATTTTGGTCGTCAGGCCAAAGGCCGCCCTGGTCACCACCACCGCAGGTCACAGCCGCACGAGGGTGCCCCGCCTGCTGCCCTCCCCCACCACCTCATGGGGGCGGCCCCCCCATCCCCAGGGGAGGTGTTAAGGCTGAGACAGGCGGAGGCTGTCACCCCCGGGGCACGGAGCGCCAGCCTCACCCGCAGATGACCGATGCCCTGAGTCAGCCGGAGAGGCTGCAGCTTGGTGGCTGGGTCTCCACGTCCCAGACCTGCCATGAGTCGGCCCAGTGCCCTGTGTGCCCGGGGAGGGGAGCAGAGCGCCCCCCTCGAGGACGGGGTCTGGGCGCCGGCCCTGGACCTGGCTCACTATTCCTGGAAACTGGAGATGCAGCCGGGCGAAGCGCGGGGAAGTTCTCACCCGGGTCCTGCATCAGCGGGGAACGAACCTGGGACCCGCTCCCTCAGGAAGGCGCCCAGGGGCCCCTTTATTCCCGCCCCCACAGTGAGGCACCATCACCGTCTCACACAGCCTCTCGGATCCAGACAGCGGATATCGGCCGAGCGAGGCCACATGGCCTTGGGAGAGGGTAGTCCTTCTCGCCCTTCAGTCCCTTGAAAAAGCGACCTGCTGGTCTCAGAGGAATGCACCACACAGACTCCTGTTCCTCAGGGACTGAGCAGCAAAACCACAGACTTGCTGCGGCTTCCACCTCCCCCGGCTTCTCTGACGACGACGTGACACTCACGCCTTTCCTGGACGATCGGCTGCGGGAACCGTGAGTCAAGAGACTCCGCGTTCCTGAGCATAGGCTCTTGGTCCATACCCTGCTCCAGGAGAATTGAAGCTTTCCCAAGAACAGTGAGGACTCCCGGGGTCACAGAGCCTGCGAATATGGGGACTCCTATGTTAATCAGCACATCACCGAGCTAATGTTTAGTCATAAACTCCCCCGAACAGTGGCTATGAAAGGCCGTTGTAAACCCAGTCACAACCCTCAGCCTCTCCGAGGATTCCGAGCCGTGTCGCACAATATACCCTTCACGAAAGTGAGCATAAAAACAAAGTCTTAGTCATTTGGCACAAACATCCATTTCCCACACGGGTAAGCAGTCAGCAGGGATGGGGACACTAGGGAGACGGTGTCGGGAGAAATGTCAGCTGAGTCTCTGCTACTGAGGGCTTAGTCAGAGAACCAGGCCTCGCCACCGCATCCCGGGCACCACAGCCCCGCATGTATGTCCCAGACAGATGTGATCCCTCCCTCCACGTCAACTCTGTCTGAAAAGCCACGGGAGAGGAAAGCTGCACTTCTCTTTCTTATCAAAAATTTTTTGGGAAGTTTTAAGAACCCGAAAGGGTTCGACGTCATTTCTGGGTAACATGTTGAGGCTGATGCCTCCGTCACGGTGAGTAAATGAGGGGCTGTGTTCCAACATCGATGTAGCAATTAAAGGTCAATACAGAACGGAGTCATATCTTGGTGAGGGGTACTCATATGCAGCCGCATGCTCCTCTGGCACCCGCAGCCCCTACGTGTGACCGCTGTGTCAGGAGCTGCTACCAACCGGTCACAGACGGGCCCGGGTCCAAGGTGAGAAGACAAGACCTGTTCACTAACACAGCGTCTGAGGAGACCTTCTGGCTCACCAGGGAAGAGCTCTCGACCTACCCCTTAGCTCGACGTCGTGAGGTATGAACGCACACAGCTCCAGGCCCCCAGCCTTCTCAGAGCAGGCACGCCCAGCCTGTATCTGTTGCTGTCTCGCCACAGTAAACACCGGCTGACCAGAGACGCCTATGACGCTGACTGCTTATTTTGTGACCAGACAGCACGAGCCATGGCGCAGAACAGCTCGCACCAAAAACAGAGTCGCCAACACGCTCATCCTCTGCCCTCTCAAAGCCAGACACCCCTGGGGCTGCTGAAAGGCCCCTTCGTGGAACCATGTGTTCCTAGACCCGACCTCCTGCCATCATCAGGGTGCCCGGGAGTCCACGCCAAGCGGCATGGGGACAGCCGTGACGTTGGACATGAGTTCTGGGGAGGCCCAAGGCCTCGACGGACGGCTACGGCAAACACACTTCGCGTCTTTTCTGAACGTGAAGACAACGCTTGGGAGCAAAGACCACGGGTGGCACCGAGCCCGGAAGGAGGGGCTTGTGCCAGTGTGGGGCAGGCAGCGGGCTCTGCGCTACATGACGGACCAGAACTTGGGCCCGGGTCACACGTGCCACTCAGGGCTGTGGCTGCACATGCTTGGCCTTTGCTGTCTCCCTGACAGCGTTGCCCAGGGGACTGCTTGTCCATGTGCACAGGACATGGCACATGGACACATGTAGCACATGGTCCACAGCCCTGGCTCTGTGGTCCTTGCAGAACTGTCAGGCATGTTCTTTCGAAGACCGAGGCGCTCACGGCGCCTGCGTCCTACGCGGGGCAGTAGGTAGGCCACCTGAGCCAGCCAGTTGTCTGAAAAGCTCTGTGCCTTTCCCGTGTATCGGGCGCCGTACACTCTCGAGCCCACTCAGTCACTCCCTCCCACCTATTCTTCCCCATCCTGGTTTCACGACAGTTTCAAGTCTCACAGATAGGGTGGACCTGTCCACCTGGTTCCCTCCTTCAGTGCTTCCTGCCCTCCAAGGTCAGGGGCCTGGAGCCCTTGTGCGTTCCCGCCTCATGACATCGAGCTAAGGGATCACTCAAGAGCTCTTCCTTGGTGAGACCAACAGTTCGGAGGGAACCTCAGCGTGTTTTCCCTCCCATTTCCCCAAGGCCACGTTGGGGCGAGTTTCAAGAACTTTTAAATTTCTGCACCTGGAAGAAGGACCTTCAAGAAAGAAACACAAATGGAGGGACACCCACAGGCTCATCCTCCGCGGCAGGAAGGTGCGAGTCACCAGCCACGGCTGTCACTCCATCCAACATGGCGCATTTTACCCACAGGAACCTGACTGGTTGCGGGGGAGGGTGTCCCAAAGGCTTTGGGTCACAGGTAATTGAGGAAATACGGGCCCAGGTCATCACCTGGCAGGAGCGTGACCGCAAACACACAAGCACGTCTATTTGTGCTTTCCAAAGGCGGTGGTTTGGACCCTACACTTGTTTCAACAAACTGAAATTCCACCCGATCTGCAGTGATGCCTGGGGCGAGTGTTTGAGTGACGCCAAGGTCTGGGGCTCGGCCTCACACAGACCGCGGCCCTCACTCCAGCTAGGCCCATCCAGCAGATGCACGGAGACCCGCGCGCACCATCCATCACCGGGGACTCTGAGGACTCTTGATGTTCCTTGTCACACAGACAAATGGTCCAGATGTCAGGCTAATTTTGTCCGTTTCCACTTGAAAGCTCTGTGTCACCAGGTCTAGTCAACATGGATCATTTTTCTCCTCTCCCCCCGCACCCTAAGTCTCCTGTTTCTGAAAGCCGGTGGTTACCCGCCGCGGCCCAGAGAAGGCGGCTCCTGTGACAGTCTAGCTCGCTGAGTCACACATCCACGCATGCCCGCTGATGGTGGACGGCTGTTTCAGTCACGGCTCTGTTGATGCCTGCTCTGTCCTTACTGGCAGAAAGCACCTTGAGGACAAGGCACACAGTCATCTCTGCGCTTCCCAGGCGTGAGTCAACAATACTGTAGCAAGATTAACACTTGCAGAGAGACTGACGCTCTATAGCCTGGGATGCAATCGGGAGCTGAGCTGCAAAGACCAGCTGGACACAAGCGCTGGCCTGTCCTGCCCTGGGCTCAGGGCTCTGTGCAGCTCCCATCATCCTCACAGCTGAGGACCCCAAAGGACAGGGTCACAGCAGATCAGGGGACATGGTAGCACAGAGGCAGGATCTCCACACCGCGTGCAACACCCTCCCAGGTTTTGGGGTTCTTAGGACGAAGCCCAGACTTCCCTCCATGCTGCCCTGGATCGTCCTTGTCCCCCGCCCCTGCTGTTTCTGTCTCACTCACACCTGCCCTGCTCTCCAGACTTGACTCGTGCTCCTCACCCCCACAGAGGCGCCGGGCTCCTCCTGCTACGAGCTCTCGTATTACTTCTGTGAGCAGTTCTCCATTCTGCCCACCCCTTCCCTCCCCAGCAGACGCCAGCTGTGCCTCCAGGAAGTCTTGGGGTTCACTTCTGCTGTCAATACGCGCGATTCCTTCAGAAAGTGCCCGGGATGCCCTCAGAACAAACTGCCCTTTGCAGTCTGTGTTCACTGGGAGGACACCCACTGTCCCCCATCTGGGTCCCTGCTGGGCCCTCAGAGTAAAGGAGCTACTCAGAGATCTCTGTGCATGAGCATGAATGAGCTTACCCGTGTGTGACCCCCGACCCCTGACCCCCGACCCTCTGCCCTCTGCCCTCTGCGTTGACCCCCTCATTCTCTCTAGCTGCCGCCATCTCTGTGTCCGGAGTCGTCACTCAGACACACGCACACAACCTTGCACACATCATAGACACTGCAGAACTTGAAATACTTGATGCAAGGTTGCACAGGGAGGCGGCGGGTAGCTCTAAGCCTATTTGCTAAATAGCAGCTTTGCGTCAAGTTTAGGAGAAGTGTCTGGAATTCTCACGACGCCTGCGTTGGCTTCATCAAATACGCGTCCAGCCTCGCAGAGCTACACCCACGGCCCATGTGGGGTCTGACTCTGTCTACGTGAGTCACGTCGGCATCCCGGCTACGCCATGAAACGACACTTGGAACTGAAGCCGTATTCTAACACGCGCCTTTCGAGTTCTGGGAATCCACGACAATGCCAGTGGCCGCGAGGTGGACGCCAGAGAAGAAACACGCATGGCTGGGCATCTCCTGTGCCCAAGACCACGCTCCTGCTCCGTCTCTGGGCAGTCTAGTAAAAGCCAGTCCACCCTCCCCGGTCACCTCCAGCCACGCCTCCCTCCGCAGCTCGGGCCCCTCCGGGCCGGCCCCTCGGGTGGGGTGGACCGCGGGGACAAGTTACCTGTGCACTTGCGGTCCGTGTCTTCCTTCTTGGAACCGCTGATGGTCAGCTTGCAGTTGAAGTTCTCCTCCCAGTACTCCGCAAACCACACGTTGCGTCTGTTGTTTTCCAGCGTCCGGGACGTGAAGTAGGCGTCGAACCCTGAACAGAGCGGAGGGAAAGGTCAGTGCTGGCAGGGCCGGGCTGGGGCCGCCCGCGGGGCAGGGAGTCGCCGGGAGGGTGTGCTCTGCTTTCCTGGACGAGATGCTCTTTCGTGTCCGGGGATAAGAAAGCAGCAGGAGGAATAAAACATATTCTAAGGCTAAGCTGGGCCCGAAGCCCGAGCACCAGGAGCCTGCACTGGCATCATCAGCCTAACAGCTACTCAGCTCATACCCCCCGGGGACCAGCCTCCCTGCTGGGAGATTCTTTCTGTTCAGTAGCCTGCAGGAAGTCACCAACGTCCCCGTGCTGCCAAAGAGGAAAGTCAATAGAGCATGACATGCCTGGGGCCGCCCTTCATGCCCCGTTCTGTGGCCCGCACCCTGAGAGCTGCTGCCCCGTGAACACCATCGAGCAGCCCTCGTCTCCTTGACCACGTCCACTCAGCACCCACTTTCCAGCTGAAGGTGAGTGTCGGAAGAGGCCACGGGAGACCGGGCTTGGCCAAGGTCAGTGCTGTCCAGCTGGGCTGCTGCAGGTGCCGAGCCCAGGGTGCTTAGCCGTGAGGGCATGGGACTTGGTGTCTCGAGGCCTGGACCTGTGGCCCAGTTCCACTCATCCCACTGAGTGCTGGACGCATGAGCCAGGGCATCTGGGGCTTTCTTGTCGCCACCTCACCCTACATCTGTCTGCAAAGGTGAAGATGGCACCACTCCCTCCACCACACTAGAGGAAGATGCTGGAGACCCGCAGAGGTCAAGGTCAAGTGCAGAGGTCAAGATCAACTGCAGAGGTCAAGGTCAAGACGAAGAGGGGCTCACTTTCTCATGACCGAAATCATGTAAAGTTCTCTCCTGACTGTAAGGCCACTCACACACACGCACACACGCATGCATGAACACATACATATGTGCACACACACACACATCCAGAGCAGGAATCCTAAATCCAGCAAGAGGAGCAGCTGCAGTTCATTGCATTCACCATCACAGTCCCAGGCCCGGCGCCGGGGCCGGCAAGCAGTTCATGGGGCAAAGGCCACTGAAAGTGGGAAAGCTGAGGCAAGTGAACAAAATGCAGGGGCATGGGGAGGAGGAAGAGGGGAGGGGGAAGGAGGAGAGGAGGGGGAAGGGGAAGGGGAGGGGAGGGAACAGCAGATGTAAAGAAACCTGGACCGCTAAGGAGAGCCTCTATCGATTCAGGGCAAAGCCAAGCCTCCTCTCCACACCCGGCATCTGGTTGGCCGTCGTCAGGACGGCCACGTCATTTCAGAGCCCTGAGCAGCTCCGAGGCCCTGCCCTGACCTAGCATCCATGCTGACCGCCCCCCCCCCCGCCCCAGCCATGACCTAGCTGTCTCCCCCACCGGCCTCCTCCCACCCCAAGCCTGCTGAGCTGTCAGGTGGTGGTCTTGAGTGGAGGGAAACGGGCAGGTGGGGTGCTGGGTGCCGCCCCGTGCCAGAGACACCCCCAGGCACCCTCCAGCTCCACCCCTCCCACTCCCTGCCAGGTCCTGGCTGCGCTCGGCCGCTTGGGCCTGGCACCCGGATGTCTGTCTGACCCAAGCAGTGCGCTTCTGAGGCGGGATGAGCTCCCGGCGGCGGCAGTCCCAAGCCCGTCAGCCCGGGCCCATCGCCACAGTGTCTGTGGCACGTGGCTGTGCCCGTCTGGCTTAGGGCCATCCCGAAGGTCAGACTCACAGCGCCAAGGCCAGGGCTGCAGACAGGATGACCACCAGCTGGCCTGGACCATGACCACTTGCCAGTGGGCAGCTCTGTCTGCAGCGCTCCAAAGCCTTAGCATCCACGTGGCCCCATGCACCCCTTTGCCCCCACACACCCCCCTCACCCCCATGCGCCCCAGCTCCAGTGCCGGCACACACAGCAGCGAGACGTGTGCAGACGGGCTTGGCGAGGGGCTCGGCCCTGCTCGAGGGCATGAATCTGGGCTCCGAGGCCTCGGCCATCGCGCTGGCTGCTGAGCAGACAAGTAAGAACCACCGCGAAGGAGATGACCCCGCGAAGAACCAGACTCTGGGGGCGAGTTCGGGGGCCGGGGGGTCATGTCTGCAGCGTGACTGCACCACGTCTCGGAGAGGCCGCTGTCTGTGACGCGAGGCTGGCGCTCGGCCTCGCAACTCACACGGGAATGGCCTGGGCACGCGACGGCCGTGTGCAGGACGCTGGGCGCGTGTCTGCGGGCAGTCTGGGTGCCCGTCCGCCTCGCACCGGTGCTCCAGTGGGGGCTGAGCTTTAGAGCGCCCCGGAGCTCGGGTTCCTGGGGACCCACCTTGGGGACCCGCCTCGGGACCTGCGCTGCTCAGTGTCTCTGTTATGACATGAGGCTGACAGCGGTGCTGGCGCCCTGGGGTGGGCGGCTGTGAGGTGTCCAAGGCCAGTACACGCAGTGCAGGAAATGCAGGGCCTGTGGGGTGGACGCGGGGCCTGTGGGGTGGACGCGAGACCTGTGGGGTGGACCCATGGCCTGTTGGGGGGGGAGCGGCCACTAAGCGAGCACCTAAGAGACACCAAGGACAGGCGAGGTCAGAGTGGGGGGAGGACGCTCAGTCCACCATCCACTCTGGCACCCGGAGCTCCCCGGGCCGGTCCCCCTGGTCCTGGCTCCAGAGACCCCTGGACCGGCTGGGCTGCGGCTTCGCCCGGCTTCTCGCACCTTCACTTTGACTTGGGCTCAAGCCACCCTTCGGCTCCCAAGGCCGGCGTCTGGGTCCTGACACTCCGCATCCACCTGGTTCCTCTTCCCGCTCACGCCCTGCGTGTCCACTTGGCTTATCTCAGAGAAGACGTGACGGGCCCGTTGCCGCCTGAGGCAGTGCTGTCCGTCTGGGGACTTGGGCAGAGGGAGGCGGCCCTCACTGCCCTGAGGGGCTGCACACGGACGCGGGGACTGTCCTCTTGCCGGGGCAAGGAGTCTGGCGATCGGTTCCGGATACTACAAGGTAACCACCTCACACCCCCGAAAGCCCCCGGTCCAGCCCGCGTGACGCCGCAGCCGCAGCTCCGGTGCTCCTGTGGCCCCGGCCCACAACGGGCAGGAGACGCTGGCCCCGGCGTGCAGGAGTGACCCATGGAACCCACCCTCCGCAGGACGTGGGGTGGACGAGGGGGCGGGGCTGTGCACGCCTCACCCAGCGCAGGCCACCCACAGAGCATAAGGCCTGATGCGGCCCTGACCACGTGGCTGAACGTCCATCCTGAGCTGGAGACCTCAGGGCTGTTCTTTGAGTCGTTCAGGCCCACTTCCCAGAGCCGGTCACTGGCCAGGACTCTCTCGTCTGGTCCTGGTCGCCAGGGCCGCCGGCCGTCGCCGAGAGAGCCCACGTCTTGCTCAAAGGGCCCGTGGCATCCCCGGCCACGCTGGGAGAACGTGGGACGCCAGGGCATGAAGTGACGCCACCGCCGCCCAGGGGCTCAGCATCCCGGTGGGTGCCCAGGCACCCTGGGTGGTGCCGGGGGCTGGGCCCACACGGCCTCAGGCCATCAGGCAACCGGACCATGAAAGATGACGTGTCTGCGTGTTCTACGTAAACGCGGCTGTGTCAGCGCAGCGCAGAGGACGCTGACCGCCCTTCCACCCGGTCCACGCACAGCCTGGGAGGGTCCATGGGTGCTGGACGCCCAGAGGACAGACCGTCGTGGTGCTCGGGTGATGTTCACGTGGCCCAGCGTCCTTCCAGACAGCAGACAGGGCTCGGAGGAGGCGACCCCCCTCGTCGTTCTTGGAAACTGTTATTCATGATCAAAGCTGTCCCCCATTTTAATTAATAGCACTTTGCTATATAGAGAGCATCCGTCTGCTCCCTCGATCTTGAGAGGCCGGGGTGGAGGGCGTGCGTGCGTACGTTTCTGTAGTAAGTGTGCGCACATTTAGAACACGGCATTTGGGGTGAAGTGCTCCAGGATTCTTCCAGCGCGATGATGCCAGGCACGTGTGTTTACATGTTCTCGGGCACCCGAATCGAACAAAATAATAAACGGGACCAATCGGAAGACCCAAAGAGCTCCCCGAATGGAAACCACTCATTTTTCCAGCCGGAGGCATAGGAGCAGCCAGACAAACTTGTCGGGATTATTCTGCATGGTGGAAGCTTCACATTTTATTTTTAATAACCGTACAAGAACCGCGTTGCTTGGTAACCATCTCCATGTTCTACTCTGATCTAAAAATGTCTCAGCTACCACAAGTTTTCAGCGAGCTTAACACCTAAACTTATATAACCAAATACCTCCAACAATTCAGAAGGAATTTAACCGAAACGGTGCTTCATTTTCTTTCCAATCAGAGCCCCAACCGCTGTGTAAAAATGGGGGGGGGATTTGTACTTTGAAGGATGGATGCTAGTTATGAGGAAATGAAAGTCTGTGCGGCGGTAGAGGGAGCTAGGCGGGGAAAAGCTAGAAAAGAAAACCTGGAGGAACAATCACACCACATCCCAACTGTGTGGCCGTGTGCGGCGGATCACCACCACCAGAGAACTCGAAAGAAGCAGAGTATTTTGGCGACGGAATCTGCGTTGAATTGATTGATACGTAAAACGTTGTCGAATAAGTTCATGTCAAAGGTCGCTGTTGTTTTGGGTTAATTTAGGTGTGACGAGAACAGTTCCCTACCCTGGCTTTCTGAGTCCCGTGCTGGTTACTCCTCAGGCGTGTTATCTTGGCGTCTAGCATCTCTCCGTGCTTCAGTTGGCAGATTAATAAAGATGGCACACACGTGGAAGTGTGAAAACAAGCTGAGAACACATGTCCTGTGGCAAAGCCATGTCTTCCTGGGAAGGTCAAGTTCAAGGGGCACATTCAGACCACTTTGTCCTTTCACCGCATGAGTCACTGACCTATTGCTCGACCTCAGGTGCCAGTGTTGGGGGGCTGAGTGTCTGAACTGCCTTGTCCCTCTGGGGGGGGGGTGTGCTCTTTCCTGGTGTAAGTAGAGAGCCACTTGGACATCCATGTGGTCTATTAGCTGGTGACTCACTGAGCTGGGGGGGCCCGGTCAGGGCCAGTCAAAGGCCCTTCCTGGGAGTCTGGCATCGGAGAGAATGACAACCCAGCCTCGCCTAGAATGCTCAGCGCTCAGCGGAGATGCGCACCCGGTGGGTGCTGACAGCAGCTGGCCAGGCTGGCAAGGGCAGACCAGTTGGCTTCTTCTGGGAGGGGACAGGGAGTCAGTGAGAGGCCGGGAGAGAAGGGCCGGGGGACGACAGCATCGTGCCTTCCCTACAAGGCTCAGCTGCAAGCTCCAAGGTGCTTCCAAGAGCTGACTCTGCCCCTTGACTGTGGATGCTGAGGGACCCCTCCTCGGAACGGAGACAGCAATGCAGTGGCCGCAGCTCACGCGGATGTGGGGTGAGGGGTCTCCTCCCGGGGCGGCTGCCAGGAGACGGGAAATGCACGGAGGGTGCGACAGAGAAGAGCGGGTTCAGGAGTCCCAGGGCGGGGTGGCCGCGTCTTTGAGGGCAGGGGCCCGGCTGTGGAGCAGCTGAGCAGGTGAGTCTCCTCAGAGCCGTGACGGCCCGTCAGTGGACCGGACAGTGTCCAGCAAGAAGAGGACGGGTGGCGTTTCCAGTGGCTCTTCTGGACAACCAGTTTTGTGGGAATCTGGATGCAGCTCTTTGTTGTTTGCTTTGGAAGCAGAAAGCCTTGTTCCCTCTGTCTACACAGGTGGGGGGAGACACCCTCTGGATTCCAGCACGGCCAGCAGGAGAGGCTTGGCGTTCGAAGCCCCGGTGACGCGAGCGCGTGGCTGTCCCCAGGGACACGCCGTCTCCCACAGCAGATGCAGTCGGTGCTGCCTGTGGCCGAGCCTCGTCCCCGCAAGGGCCAGCGTCTGCTGAGTGCAGAGGAGTTTGGTGACGCGCCCGGCACAGTGCAGGGCCCAGAGGGATACGGTCCCTTGTGAGCCACTGAACGCTGTCACCCCCATGTCAAGGGTGTCTCGGGTGACTCAGAAAATGGCACGAGGGAGCAGTCACTCCCAGGAGCAATGAATGGCAGGAAAACCCCGTGGCCCAGAGACCGTAAGACGCTACAAGACGCCATCCTGCCCGAGGCACTTTCAGTCTCTGGCGGCAGACGAGCGGGTGCAAACAGCCGTAGCAGCAGCAAAGCTTCTGGAACAAGTTTAACTCTTCCACCGGGCAAAGAGCTAAACATCCCCTCTCACAGCATCGGTGGAGTTTTGCCCGTCACCGTCCTCATTGGTCAAACGTGCGCACGGAAATTTCCATCGTATAAACAGCCTGTGCTGCCGACCCGGCTCGTGAGCAGAGCCTGGGCACATCTGCCCGATTCCGAGGGCTGAGCGCTGCGCCCCCGTGCAAGAAGGAACGGAAGATGCCAGCGCTGTGCGGTCTAAGCTCCCCCATACAGGGGACCGGGTTTCCCGGGTGAAGAGGAACACCAGGCTGAGCTCAGGGGCATTTAGACCAAGGCCGGGCTGCGGGCCGCGTTCCGCTGTAGCAAAGCAGGGTTCCCAGGGAACCCCAGGGATGCAGAGGAAGATGGCAAGAAAGGGGCGCAGCAGTTGTGTGCTGTGTGTCTCTGGGGGATGCATGGACGGACTGGACTCCAAGGGGTGTTTTCAGCTGAGAAGGACCTGACTGAAGGTATGGTGGAGCCAGACTGTGGTGGAGCCTGACTGAAGGTATGGTGGAGCCAGACTAAGAACAGGTGATGTGATAACAGAAGTGCCTGAGCAAGGAGAGTCGCTCCAGCATGGGAGACACATGGCCAGGTTGTTGAGCACCATCGTGACAGAATCCTTCCTGAACGTGATCTACGATAGTTCTTAGCCACCCCAACACGAGGAGCCCCCACGGCTATGCCAGGCTGCCCGAGAAGATGCCCCTCTCCAGGTCATTGAATGGAAATGAAGAGTGAGTCTTAACCGGTTTACTTGATGGCCCATTTTGTTTAATAATTCAAGATGAGAAACACTGAAAAGGAGGTGGTGCAGGACTTTGATACGAACAATACCATTGTCGAGCATTGATGACATCGAGCCTCGAAGCGACGTCAACAGACCCTCTTTGAATCTCCCAATGGTCCTGACATTGTCCCATTTTCCAGACGAGGAAAGTGAAGCACAGTCACCTGGGCCACCTGCCCGAGGAGATGGGCGAAGCCTCCTGTCCCCCTGCAGGGACGCGATTTCATGCAGACCCTCTGCTCAGAGCCAAGGCCCGCGGTTCTGCGTGAGTCTCAGTGACAAGCACAGCTGACTCATGAGCGATCAGCATGGCAACGCGGTCAACAACACACCAAGGACAGCCTGGGAACAAGGATCTTGAAAGGGGAGAGGAGACCTTGTTGTCAGGTCTGGCGTGCAGGGAGAAGGGCAAGTACGGCGTCAGGAATGGGGTGAGAAAATGCTGTTTTCTGTTATTTAGTTTTCTTCCAATGACCTTTGTTTATGATAGAGATGAATGCCAGGACTCACAGCGGGCTTATCAGCAAGATTGCTGGCAGCCACCCTGGCTCCAGGGTCTCCAAACTTCTTGGGTTCACAACGAGGGGGATCAGCCACAAGCAGGGTCCAGTTGTAAGGATGAGGGTGTCTTTGATCTCATCTTAGAGGCCTCGTCCCCACATTTATGGTAATAGGTCACTAAGGCTTTGGAGGTGGGCAGGCAGATTGCATAAATCTGGGCTACAAATAGAAGAAGGACGGTGCAATTTCCAAACCACTGAGCTGGAGGTGATGGCTGAAGCATGAAGGGAATGCTTGAGGTGGAAAGCCGCAGACTGAGAAGTCAAACAAATCATCCGGGAACAGAGGGGAAGGGTAAAGTGAAAAGGGAGAGAAAGAGGTGAGGATGACACATGAGGACAGAGACAATAAGAAACACCTTCATTTAAGGATGTCAGAGAGAAACAAAGAAGCTGGTGATACGGAGGGGGTGGGAACTGTGAGAGGCAGAAATGGGCCATGGGGCCCACATCCAGAATGATCCAGGTCAGCTTTGCTAGCACTTGACTTGAGACTCTCAGGGGACCCCGGGTTCAGCAGAGATCCATGCTTCTGTTTAACCTTTCATGTCACCACCTTGAAATGCTTAGTTATCTCTCTGAACACGGTCCTTCAAGTTTCTATTCTGCATGAGGCTCCCTCCAAATGCATACCACTTCTAGAAAGATCTCAGGGTCAACTTTTTTAGCCCCCATTTTAATGGCATTTCCTTCAAATTCTGGCAGTCCCAGAGACTGCCAGATTTCTCTAGAAATAGTTCCAGGATCAGGGAGCTTGGAGATAGCCCACTGCATTCTCCATTGGGCAGAAATGTTGAGAAGCTCCTCATATCATACGCACGGATCTGTTTCTCTGGCATTTCTACACATTTGGGTCCTGCTCTTGCAGGATGTGGACTATGACTGTGTTCTCATGTTACCTCTACCTTTCACACTGTTTGCTCATAAACCTCATAAACCCTCAAGGCCGGTTGCCAAGGGAAGTATGGTTCCTGCAGTAGGAACTCAGTATATCAGATGAATAAGAGATTCTGAAGTCTACATTTTAGGCGATTTATGACTTTGAGGTAAGATGATCCTCACACCAAGATGACCTCAGGGGGATCCATTAGTGCCTAGACTGGATGAGCACTTAGCATACCCGGGACACCTTCTGTGTCCTGAGAGGACATGAGTCCTTGACTGGAGAATCTCCCCTTTGGAGAGGAGCCATTGGGAGGATTTTAGCTGACTGACCGACAGATTGTCAAAGAATACTCCTTACAGAACAAGAAGGCAGAGCGGTAGAGAGAGGAACCCTGGTATTGGCGTCATGCCAAACTGGGCTCACATTCAGGAGAGCTGTGTGAGGCTGGGCACACCGCATCCCTTTCCAAGCTGGTGTTTATCTGCAAGCTGGGGATGAGGATGACAGTGACTTCCCAAAGGGTCTAAAATAACAGCGGTGACAGCCCATGAAACCATGGTTGTGAAATAGATGCAAAATCCCAAGTTGAGGAAATCACTCACCTCTGTTGTCAGAACTGGTGTTCCTAACAGAAGAGGAGTGGGCGGAGGTGTACTTAGGAGCCCTGGGCCACGGGGACCTATTTCTGATGCTGATCAGTTCATTATTTTGAAAAACAGCTTGGGGGATAAAGACTTGCTGACACACTTAACCTCACGCCTACGCAACTCAAAGTGGAGAGGAAAGCAGCAACATGACAGGAGACAACAGCTGGACTAACTGAGATGAAATTTAGAGGGACAAGCACACACCCAGGCTAGGCCAACTGCCCGTGAAACTGCACATACAGGAAGTCACATGCAGCCCACTGGCTGGAAGAGGAGGAAGCAGAGAGCATCCACGTACCCAACATGGCTCCATGCTGGAGCTAGCGTGATGAACCAGGAAGTCCACACGGCTGGCCTGCAAGCTGCCTGTCCACCTCCACACTCCCTGCTCTGATGAGGCAGCCACCGCCCTGGTTTTCATGAGGACAAGTTCGAGGTTCTTTTTCCTTTTAGCACATGGACACTTGTGGGGCGTGGACACAGATCAAGAGATAACGCCGTAGATAAAGGAGCACCTTTATCTTTCTCGTCCTCTCTGGCACACTAGAGATGGCTCCCGGTAAGTCTCTTATCTGTGATGGCAGCCCCCTAACCTCCTAGGAATGTCCCATGGAAGAGACACAAGAGATCATAGAGTTTGGCCTCACAGGTATTTTCCTGTATCCCCCATTCTCATGCTTACCCGTCACATGTCTTGGAATCCTGGGCTTTTCCCATCCTCATGACCTCATTGTGATCATTCTTTTGCAAGGTACAAAAGAGACCCCAACTTCTAATAAAGGCAGACCTGGACATGTTCCCAGGTCCCTGATCGGGGACTGGCCTCACAGATCGCTATCAATCTCTTTCATCTCATCTCATTCTTTGTCTTTCCTGCACGGGTTCCTAACAGACACTGCCCTACATGGAAGATGTCTGAGCTCCATACCAGTGGGGTGGACGGGTGCTGGGCGCCCACTCTGAGGTGATGCTGCACTTCATCATGTCCTTTCTCTGGCCGCATGTCATTCCAGCTCACCCATTTTCACGTGAGTCTAGTTTTCAGGTGAGGAATAGATCACAGCCACTCTCTGTCCTGTCACCAGTGCCTGATTTGGTGGCTCTCCACACCTGGCTCTTGGCAGCACGGATGCCATGAATATTCTGGTTCACGTCTTGCAAGTGCATTTGTGGGCACACGGAGAAGATTCATGACACATATATTAAAGCTGCTCTGTAGATGGTTCTTCCGTTTGTCATGGCCAGGTACATACTGTTTAATCCATGTAAATGAAATCAATCCATAGTTCAAAATACAGGTAGGAATAAGATTACAGCACATTCAGTGGTAGAAGCAGAGCATATTTTGTGAGCATTAAGATTCTACAGCATACCTTGACCAAAAATAAATGCTTCTTTAAGTCAACATGTCTCACACATTCCTCTCAAAAGGCATGCATTATAATAAAATAAATAGGAGTCGCAGCCTGTGTGGTTAAATATAACATGATTTAATTTCCTGGAAATGCATGGCCCCTGGTTTTGATGGGGAAGGATATCAAGATAGTGCTTACATTTTTCTTTTTCTTTTCTTCTTTTGTTTTGTTTTGAGACTAGGTCTCGCTATTATGCCTGGGGAACCATGGGCTCACGTTGCCCGGGGTACCACGGACTCAAGTGATCCCCAGCCTCAGCTTCCCAGGTAGCTGGGATTACAGGTGTGCACCACCATGCCCAGCTATTTTTTGAGACTAGGTCTTGCTATGTTGCCCAGTTTAGTCTCAATCCCACGGACTCAGTGACCCCCAGCCTCAGCCTCCCAGGTAGCTGGGACTATAGGCTTGCGCCACCAGATCCAGCTATTTTTTGAGACTAGGTCTGTTATGTTGTCCCAGGCGGGTCTTGAACCTGCAGACTCAACCAATTCCTTGCTTCGTTGGTTGCAAGTAAAGGCGCGTGCCACCATGCCTGGCCTAGTGCTTACATTCCTTAAAGGGAGGCTGGGCTTTCTTCAGCACTATGGGAGAGTGTGGGTTCTGGAGACTGGTAGCAGTTTCCCAGATGAAACAGCTTCCATGTGAAGGCAGTTGACAAAGGGGGTGGGCTGGGGTGATCTGTCTATTAGTCATGAACGCTGTTGAAAGGGAATTTGCTGGAAATTTGACCTCGACAGTGTGTGTCTCAAGATTCTAATCTGACAGAAGGAGAGGGGGGAGTGAGGGGAAAGATAATCAAAAGGTTTTAATGTAGGCAAAGGTGGTACCTGCTGAAGTGTCCCCTGGTACTCCTCCCTGGCCCACTCTGCCCAGTGAGTGGTTGCTATGGGTGAGGTGAGGGCCTCCCTTGGATCATGGCTGTTCTGGCCCATTATAATGGGGCAGGGGCAACAAGGTCCAGGAGATGTTCAGGACATGTTCTACCTGGAATATGTATCCAGGATTTGAAGACTTGATAAGGAAAAAGAACGTCAAATATCTCAGTGGTAACGTTTATAATGACTCTACAGTGTGAGGATATTATTTTGGGTATATCAGGTTAAATAAAATATTATAATTAATTTCATCTTTTTACCTTTCACAAGGCTAGAAAAAACAAAGCTACGCCCATAGGCTTGCTTATATTCCTACAGACAGATGTGGTCGAAGCTTTTAACAAAACAAAATTTTCCAAAAGTTCATGATTTCTTTTCCAGATTCATATAAATTTCCATGAATCTCCTCAACTGGATATAAATATGTAACTATTTCTCAGCTTATAATGTCATAAAAAGTTTATTTTCTATTTAGAGTGAGTTCTAGGTGGCTAGTTCATCCCTGCTGAGAATTATTAATATACTCAGATATGAAGAATAAACTCTGCAATACCAGGGAGACTAGGGAAGTGATAGTTCCATTTAAACAGGCAAACATTCAGGTTAATTAAAATAAATCTTGAAGGAGACGCCATCTATTCCTATGGTGGTCGGGTAGCCTTATGTATATTCCAGCAGGCTAATAGCTGGATGACTTCAATGCAGATGCATTTCTGTGTGTGTGTGTGTGTGTGTGTGTGTGTGTGTGCGTCTGCCTTCCGATGGGGCACTGAAAGCCGACAGATGACTAAGAGGTCCTGGGGAATCCAGAAAATGTCACAGGGAGCTATGTCTGGATGGTGCCCCGCAAAGCCATCACCTAAACTGTGTCTTCAGAGCTTCTTGTCCAGCAAGTAAGGGAGGCCTGGCTCCCCTGTGACTACATGTGGTCCCTTCTCAGATGTCCACACACACATGATTAGTCCCAATAGTCCCAACAGTGGTGGCCGGAGTCCATCCCTCTCTTCCCCATTTGGACCACGCATGTAAGGTGTCTGGCCTCCATACACCACCCTCATGTTCCTCCCCGTTCCCTCTGTGTCCCCTCGGCGACCCCAGCTCTCCAACCAATCACAGTGCAAGAAGAAGGACAGCCCTGCAGCTCCAGGTGCATCTGGCTCCTCGGCGGGACCGAGACCCCCTGCACCACTGTCCATGGAGACCCATGATCCCAGAGCCACTACTTCCGGTCTCAGCGCTTTGAAGCTAACAGCTTCCTTCTGAACTTGGGTGGCGACAGGCAGGCGGGTCTTGACATTGGACCGGATTGAGCTGTCCCCTGAGCAAGACGACTCATGAACAGCCCAGGGCCTTACCGCCAGCAATTGTGGCCTGGCGCGGTCGAGGACACAGCCAGGTTCCTGGTCCTGGTCACAGCAGGTGGGTGACAAGGGCAGGCGTGGTGTGTGAAGGTGGAGGATGAGCGGGGGGAGGATAGGTGGGGCAAGGACAGACGACTGTCCCTGTGTCCCTTGGAGAGCTGGGACTGTGCACTACAACTTGGCGCAGAGAGTCCTGCAGGCCCACCGCACCCAGGAGCCACCCCTCAGCCTCATGGAGAGGGCCAGGGCACCTTGATCCTCAGAGCCACCGTAGGTCCCTCCATAGCCACTGAGGACCACAGACACGCACCCTGCTCAGACCAACTTGCCCCGCGGCATCACCCTCTCGCTTGCGGCCTGTCACCCCCTTTTGCTCCAACAAGCCCTTCCGGATGGTTCCCTCAGCCCCGGCACTGCTGATGCGACCCCAGCATCCTGAGCACGAGGGTGAAGGATCCGCTCTGCAGCCTGTGTTCTGAAGGGGGTAGTGATGGCTGCCACAAGGCTGGGCTGCGGGTGTGGACAGGTTCCCGGGAGTTCAGGGTGGGTCCAAAGCCCCCCCAGTGTGGCCCCTTGTGCCACAGAGATTCTCCAGCACAGCAGAAGGCGGGGAGGCACGGGAGCCTGGACTGGAAAGGAAGGGAATGCAGACTGCGACACTCCCGGGGACGTGACAGGGAGGAATGGGCACGGGGCCTCAAGCGCCAGACCCAC
Organism: Uropsilus gracilis; assembly: GCA_004024945.1. Lineage (NCBI taxonomy): Eukaryota > Metazoa > Chordata > Mammalia > Eulipotyphla > Talpidae > Uropsilus > Uropsilus gracilis. The sequence continues at coordinate 24,194 of PVHY01011212.1, read as the reverse complement.
CTGTGGATTCACATGCGTGGCGCAGAGATCATGCACGTTGCACTGATCAGTTGAGCACCACACGGATATCAATACATAGCCAACTTATAACAGCGAGAGCAGCGAAACCAGGCAAAAGGGTGAGAGAGAAAGAAAGAAAGAGAGAGAAGAGAGAAAGACAGACAGACAGACAACCTCTTTGGATCACCTCTTACAGAGGCACTGATTTTCCTTTTTTCTAGAAAACTCAGCTCAGTTTATGCTTTGATGTTGTTTTTCTAGCGCTTGCCTCCCCCATTGGGCCGTGAACTCCAAGAATGAGGACTATCTCATTTATTCACCATCGTAAACCACCACCCGTTCACCATGTGGAACTTGGCAGCTAAGCACAGTCGTGGCACAAATGAGTGAACAGAGTGAAGATGGAAGAATCGGGCCTGTCCCGACTGACAAGCTCTTGAGTGGCTAAACCTGGTTCCCCAGCAGACGTCTGCGAACCCCAGGTCCCACACTCTTCAGGAAGGGACAAGGCGTATCAGGAACGAAGGTGGAGTGTTTTAAGATGATCAAGCTGAACATTCTAAGTAGAAGGAATCTTTCAAGTCATAGGATAGAGCTGGGGGAGTGGGCAGATGGGAAGCGGACATGGACGGGGAGGATGGGGGCTCTGTTTTGTCCACGGGCCAAGCTGAGAGACACGATGGGCCACTATTGCTGCCAGGAGTGGCTTCCCACCCCGCGTGCTCCTCTGTTAGAAGCTGCCACCACACATGCCTTGTCTTGTGCCCACCAAACACACAGTCTTCCCTTTCTAGTCTTCACCTTGAAATCGGGTCAAAAGGGGCAGAAGCCTCTAACCAACAGGCCACTTTTAAAATGTGGCTTCTGCCACCCAGGTTCCCTCAGGTTCATACCACCCGCGCGTAGCCATTGCCAGACAATTGCAGTTTAACCACAGGGATTATTAACAAGGAAAAGTAACCAGGAAAATGAAAAGTCCTTCATGCCACAAGTGGGAGTTATTTCACCCCAAGTTCCGTGTAGCAAGAAGGTCCCAAACACTAGTCCAAGGCACCCAGCCAAGTCCAGTCTTTCTTTTCCATCTTCTCTTTGCTTCTTCTTTCTCCAGCAGCTGCTCTGCTTCTCCAAGGCTCTTCAAACTTGTCCAACAGATGCTGATGCAAACTCAGCTTCCAAATCTGCCGCCTTGCTGCGGCTCCACACACTTCCTTTACCAGGCCCGCCTCTGGCAGCATCTGGCCACATCCACCAGACCTGCCCTCAGCAGCCCCTGGTCACCCCTGGCTTGCCATCCTGGCATCTGACTCTACACTGGCTACATCTCTGCCGACCACCCTCCCATCATGTGGCTCCTTGCACCACCAGCTCACTCTTCCAGGGGCTTCCCCTGGCCAGGCCATGTGGGCCTATTCTTTTAGTCCACCATTCTCGTCTCTCTCCTTTCTTCCTTTTTCTCTCTCCTCGCTCCTCCCTATGTATATGCCCTCTGTCCTGCTTCCCATTTTCTCCCACAGGTCTTCCTCTCAGATTCTGCCCACCAGGAACTTTTGGCGCCAAGACAACTTTTAACTGTGTCACTGCCCTGTATCAACCTGACTAGAAAACCTTCTGTCTTCCAACACCTCTTCCAGGCGATGGTCAGCAGGGGAGGAACGGGAGCTGGACATGCTGGTCTGCTGGCCCTGGGGCTGAATCCTCACCGCTGACACAGGCTCTTTGATCCGGGCCAGTTTTGCTGCCTGCAGGCAACCAAAGGGCTCAAAGCTGACCAGGACCGGGAAGATCAAGCCTCGCCACAAGCAGGCGAGGACAGGCCTGGGCTCTCCTCACTGGCCTTGCTCCCCTGGGCCAAGGGCTCACCCCTTAGAGCCACACCCCAGCTAGAGCCCAGAAACCTGGGGCTCAGGGGAGGAAAAGGCTCAGACCAACAGGCCGAGGCACAGACTGAGTCTCCACTAGACACGTGGCCAGCAGTGGCCTGACCTGGGGCACTGACCTGGGCAGCATACGCCGTCTGATGGATCCTGGCACGGCAGGCACACACGCCTCGCCTGCCCACTCAGCCCTCCCCACGCGGGACACGCCAACTTCTTAAGGCCGCGTTCAAACTAGGTCAGTTTAGTCATTTTCTGGTTCGCGTGGGCTGGAGCTCCTCTGAGCAAAGTGGCCCTTCCCTGGAGACATGGCCAGTGTGCAGCTGTCAGCAGCTGAGGCTGGACTCCCTGTCTAGGGCCAGCCTTCCTTCACCCTATGCTGGTGGTTCTGATAGCTGTGTTCCTGTCAGAAGCGAAGGGGAAGAGAACAAGGTAGGAGTTACCCTCTCCCAGGATGACCTGCCAGCTGAAAGCAGGAAAGGTTTGGAGCATTGGGGGCCTGGGAGAAGACAGAGGGGTGACCGAGGTGCCCTTGACCATACCGAGGAAGCAGATGATGATCACAGCCCACTTGTCCCCCCACACCCCTGCAACCAGGCCGCTGGGAACAGGAGAGGTCGCTGGGAGCTGCAGGTGGGTGCTCCCTTCCCACTGCTTGGCAGAAGCCCATGTAGAGGCCGGGCGTGGTGGCGCAAGCCTGTAAGCAGCAGCCTAGGAGGCGCGGCCGGGGCCAGGGATTGCAGTTCGAGTCCCACCAGGGGCACGTAGTGAGACCTAGTTCCAAAAAAATATATAGCTGGGTGTGGTGGCACGTTCCTGCAGTCCCAGCTACCTGGGAAGCTGAGGCTGGGGATTGCTTGAGCCTGTGGTACCCCGGGCAATGTGAGCCTGTGGTTCCACGGGCAAAAAGAGCGAGACCTGGTCTCAAAAAAAAAAGAAGCCCACGTAGAGATGCTCCCCAAATAATCTGCTTCCCATCCTAAATATCCACCGCAGCACCGTCCCCCTAAAAACGAACAGATCTGCATACTTCAAAGATGTATAAAACATTTGGCCAACTTCACACCCAGAAGACAAGTAAAAATATCTAAGAGCAACGGGAGAACGAACCGCTCTTGGAACGTTTGAGAAATCTGGACAGAGAACACGATTGGGGACGGGTTGGAGGGATAGTGGGCACCATCCCGGGGCTCGGCTGTCATGACAGCTCAGGCCAGACACAGACGATGTGGCTGATAAATATAAGCTCTTCGCAAATTGCAACCCAGAGTGACCGTCCACCGACCAGGAAGCCTGGCACCGGTCTGGACATCAGGTCAGCGGGGACCAGCTCCGCACGTAGGTGGAGGAGGATGCGTCCTTCTCAGAGAGACACACAACACGTGGAGGGAGAGAAGGTGCGATGATGTCGCAGACTGTCTCTGAGGTGCTTACATCAGCATTAAAAAGATAGACAGACGCGGCAAAACCCTGGCAGGGGCTGCGAGCAGGCGCCAGCGTCCGGTAATTTGTTGCCTCCATGTCTGATTTTGCGTGACTTCCTTTCTCGGAGCTAAACACGAGCTCAGCTACACCAATAGTGTGTGTTGCGCTGTGTTGTGCTGCGTGGGGATGGCGCGTGACACTGAAACAGCTGGCACTGGGAGCGTGAAGTCATTGAAAAGCACAGCTTGTTTCTAAATGTCCCTGAAGGGGTCGCTGTCGCGTCACCAACGGGACTCTCCCGGCTCCGCAGGGGTTGCTGTGACGAGACCTGGACAGCTTCCAATCTCGAGTCACTGGCTGGGGGGCCAGGGGCTGGGGGCACACTCAGGGCTCACCTCCTTCAAGGGACAACACCCGGCCCCAAGCAGCTTCAGTAGACAGTCTAAGTCCATCCGTGTGACAAGCCCAGGTCTCTGGCGTCTTGCGCGTGGTGGGCCCAGGTCACAAAATATCAGAAAAGACCGAGTTTTACCTTCATGCCTCCCATGTCGTGGGGTTCCAGCTCACCTGGTGGCGGCAGCATTAACCTGAGGAACAGCAGCAGCGCCGCCTCCTCTGCAAACCTGAGTCTGCTGGTTCTAGGGGTGTCCTCTCGAAACAGCACCCCAATGCCGCAGCCCCTGGGGCGGACAGTGCCCAGGTGTCCCCCTAGAGCTGAGACCAGAGCGAGCGCTTGGCAGCTGGAGGGGCGGACAGGTGGTCTTCCCAGCAGGTGCTAAAAGCACTTCATCTAAGAGTCAGACACCAGAGAGGGGCAGGAGCGCCGGTGCCTGCCTGTGAGGCCAGCATGGCCTCCAGGACACAGGGGAGAACAGGTGTGTCTGCAAAGTGACTTGAGTCCACCTGGCAGCAAAGCGGCCACCCCTGACTCTCGGGGACTCAACAGTCAGAGCTCGATGCTCCATTAGCACAACTCATGTTCGGTATTTTTAACTCTTCTTATGCAATTCTGGTTATGCAAGGACTTCTGTTTCTCTCTGAGAGTGGCTGCTGGGAGAACCGGGCCACGCCTTCCTTCCCCAGGCCCCTATCTCAGGCCCGTGGGCCCATCCTCTCGCCTGGTTCGGTAGGACCCATGGCCCCCATCTCTCATGTGGCACAGGATGGCCTTGATGTGCCTGTCACCCCAAGTGTGCTCTCCACCCCTGCTCCTCCTTGTACTCCACCTCTGCCTCCCCCACTCTCCTGCACCTCCTCTTACAGAGGTTTGGCCAGAAGAGGAAACTCTGGCTGAGGCTGTGAAGCCATGAAGAAGGCATTCAGGGAAGGCAGGCGTGGGTCACCCCCCCAGACTCTCCTTCCCTGACTGTGACCAAGAACTGCCCAGACACGTGCACAGACTGTGGGCAGACCACACACCTCTGCCTCAACAGAAGGACACACAGCTTCTCTTTACGCTGAGTCGTCCCAGGGCCTCTTTGTCACAGCAGCAGATCATAAACCTTCACCAACAGAGCAGACTGCAGCAAGAAGGCAAGCTCTGGGTCCTTCCCATGAGACTCTGGGCAGCAGAGCAGGAGTCTACAAGGAGCGAGGCTGTGGAAGGAACCAGGTGTGTGGGGACTGTCAGAGGCTGGGTGCAGTCCAGAGAGCCAGGCCAGGGGCGTGATGAGTGGCTTCAGGAAGCATCTGGGGCTGCCTGGCCTGGCGTGGAGGGGAACAGCAGGGCAGACAGGTCACAGCAAGTGAGGATCCTGGGTGGCTGAATTTAGTGGCCATTGTTAAAAGTCGAGGGGTTGGAAGCAAGAGCACAAGAAACACGGAGGAGCACAGAGGGTAGCTGACTCCCAGACTTCAGATGTTGGGTGAAAGGGGCAGAAGCTGCCAACCATCAAGCCACGGGAGAAAAGCGGCATTTTTAAAATGCGGCTTCTGCCACCAGCTACTTGCCAGATTTCCATCACCCATGCGTAGCAGCTGCCAGTCACATGCAATTTAACAACAGGGCTTTATTTACAAGGAAAATTAACCAGGAAAATGGAAAGTCCTTAAAGCCACAAGTGGCAGTTATCTTACCCCAAGTACCGTTTAGTCCAAAAGTCCAAAACACTTGTCCAAGATGGCCCCCATTTCTAAGGCAGGCACCCTGCAAAGTCCAGTCCTTCCCCAGCATCTACTCTTGGTTTTTTCTCTCTCCAACGTTCTGAGCTGTGGCTTCTCCATGGCTCTTCAAACTTTTCCATCATATGCTGATGCAAACTCAGCTTCCAGGTATGCCGCCTTGCTGCGGCTCCATCCACTTCCTTTACCAGGCCCGCCTTTGGTGGTGTCTGGCCACACACCAGGTCTGCCCTCAGCAGCCCTTGGTCACTCCTGGCCTGCCATCCTAGCATTCGACTCAATACCTGCCACTTCACTGCCGACTGACCACTCTCCCACCATGGCTCCTCGCCACCTCCAGCTCACTCTTCCAGGGGGCTTTCCCCTGGCCAAGTCACATGGGCCTGTTCTCAGTCCACCATTCTTGTCTCCTTCCCTCCTATCTCTGGCTCCTCCTTTTGTCCTCCCTTTTCCCACTTCTCACTTCTTCCTGTGGGTCTTTCAGACCCCACCCACCAGGGCAGTATGGTGTCCAATTCTATTTTCAACTGCATCGACACCCTGTATCACTTCCACTGGACACATTTTCTCCAGGCACTTTTGTGTGATGAGTGCTGGAGAGGAGATAGAGCAGGGACCAAGAACTGCCCAGTTGCTGCTAGTATTGAGCCAGGAGGGCAAGGAGGGGCTGCTTCTTAAGAGCAGGTCTGTCTCCCACTTCACCCTGTTTCATGCCTGAGGTGACTCAAGTACTGATCTTGTCCCCATCACAGTTACAGATCAGAGGACAAGGTTCCAAGGGTTTTCAAAGACCTTGTCTAAATCTTGCTTATTTGCTGCTAACATCCACATTTTCACAATGAAGGCATGCAACTCCCCCAGGAAACCCTACTATGGAGGAGGAAACGGGTAATCATGATTTTCAACAGCAAACACTGAAGCAACACAATGGGACGAGTTGCATTTCAGATGCAAAAAAATAAAAACATGCAAATTCTCTATGGTGACCCACAAAACCAGGTAAGTGGGTCCCATTTACTTGTGGAAAACCCACAACTTGAAGAGTTTGACTTCTGAAGTAAACAATTCCACAACGAATATTTTCTACATAAAGGAACCGTTGACTCATCCTTATAAAAAGATACAACCTAAGTTTTAATTAGGGGCAAGAGTACAAACTGTGCCAAGTACATCTCACCACCCATTACAGGAGTGAGCTTCCCAGGACCACCATCAGAGACCCCGTACACCCATCCCCAGGAGGATGAGCTGGAAACTCAGGCAAAACTGTCAGGGGCCTGACGACGGTCATGTTTTTCCTGCATCTCCTACACGTGTTCTCTACAGAAATGCTATTTCTCTTTTTATACATCAATGAAGTGTTTTATTTTTAATTAATTCATTCATTAATTAATTTCACTCTGTATTCCCAGGGATCGCCCACCACCTTCCCTCTCTGACAGGGAGCAAAGGCTATTTCTTGTCATCCTTTTAGGTTTGTTAGGATTCTCACTTTGGCTGTTGTGTACATCTCATTTTATGGAGGATGATCCCCTCCCCCTGTGATTGTCTGGCTGGGAGAGACTTATGGCAAAGGAGAAATTGTAGAAGGTAAAATTCCCAGCAAATTTCTGATCAGTTGCCCACAGGGCCTCCTCCAGGGGGTCACAGAAGATATTTTCCAATCTGACTCCAGAATTTTCCCCCTAACTTGAGTACCACTTCCCCCTCTTTGTGAAAACAAGAATCTCACAAGCATCATTAGAACTTCACTGGGTTTCTTGATAAATAGGGAATGGGTTATTTTGCTTTTCCAGTCTATTACTATTATCCCAGGAGTTAAACTTGGTCTATACAAAACACAAGAGGAAAACAAAGAGTGATAAGATGCACACTCTACTAAAAACACTCATTCTAGTACCATGTCAGGAACTCCTAATAGAGGTTAGCGATGGAGTTGGGCTACAAAGACACTGATTTTAGATTTTAAACATTAGATTTTGGAGAATAAAGGATCCTCTACAAAGGAGTTCAGGGATACAAAAATCCATCTTCAAAACATATCATAGGCAACAAACACCACTGGCTACATGCTGATGCATCATTCACATAGAAAACTCAGTCCAACAACAGTGGGTTGTGGGGGACAGCTCATTATAGTCCTAACCTGCCTCTGGTGAGATTTTAGGTTTCTCTACAAAAAGCATGTGGCAAGAAAGTTCAGCTTTATCTTGTAGGAGGGATGGGCCATGTGAAGTACAAAAATCTGGACCAACTCTAGTAGCACACAACTGTAGAAGCTGCCACTGGCACGTGACTCCATCATGCTCCTGCCACCAACCACAGGGAGAGTCAGAGTGAGAACAAGAAAACATGCTGCTCAGATCATTTTAAGATTAATTGAAATATCTCATTCAATAGTATAATATAACCAAGCATGATACTGTATATACTGTAATAGACCAGCTTCTTAAAATTTATTTTGATTGAATAGAAAACTCAATGACCCACAGCTCAGGCTAATATATATATATATAAACATATTTTTTTTTGAGACTAGGTTTCACTATTTTTGTCTGTGGAACTGCAGGTTCACATTGCCCATGGTATCACAGATTCAAGCAATCACAGTCTCAGCCTCCCAGGTAGCTGGGATTACAGGTGGGTGCCACTAAGCCCAGCTATTTTTTGGAACTAGGTCTCACTGTGTTGCCCCCAGCGGGACTCGAACTGTGATCCCCAGACCCTGCCACGACTCCATAAGCTGTTGCTTACAGGCACACGCCACCGTGCCCAGCCTTCAAGCTAATATATTACTTGTAGAAGAAATTCTCAAATGATAGGCGAATGGGGAGACACCATGTTGAACACAGGAATTCTGCTCTTTGGAACCTGAGCAACCCTCGTTCATGTGGCTTTCTCAGTCTCCCCTTCCCTTGCATGGCATGGAGTAAGAAGGGATGACATGTCTGTCCATGTTTCCCCACCACCACAGAAAGATTCGGGAGTCTTACATGCCAGGTACTCAAAGGAAGTGCATTTTTAGATCATTTCCAACAAGTGTGCATGTCGGAAATAAAGAGGAAAACACTCTTTTCCACATGTATTACTTGAATCTTACTGGATTCAGGTGTCTACTCAAATCTATACAGATGTTGAAAAGAACTAGGCTTCAATTTCCTTCGAGTATCCTTCCGTCAACACGAGGAACGAAAGAAACGCAAAGCTTCCAATGGCTGACTTTTTAAGAAAGACACCTAGAAGGTGTGGAAGACACAATGTGTACTGATTTTCACACACACACGTGAATCTGAGAATGTAAACAGAGAGTGACCAGAGGAGCACTCACAGACCTATGATCCAGAGGAGAGGCCAAGAGCAGTGGTGTTCAGAGAGCAGCCATGATGGCAGAGACGGCTGGTGGAGTCCCCGCGGGGAGGGAAGATGTCATTTTGGACCAGGGTGAGATGGTGAGACTCCTGCCTAAAATCAGGACTCAGCGTGAGGCACCATTCCCATTACCCTCAGCAGAAATAGGCTTCCAGCTCAGAAAAGTCATAAAAGAGAAATATTTCAAGTTTACGCCGTCTACTGTTTGGCTCTCTGAAGTCACTGTGCAGCTACAGTGTAAGGTTCTCAGTGAAAGTTTACAGAAAAACAGGGCCAGACTGTGAAATCCCCAGTCTCCAGGCAAATTAAATATTCATCTGCTCTGTAGTCATAACTCCATGGAGCCAGGCATTTGAATTCTGCCCAGAAAGAACAGTTTCTGCTAAAGAGAAGTTTCAAGCAAAATGATAACTGTGCAGAGGAGAGCGTGGGAGCGGAGGGGCAAACAACTGAGGAGCTGATGGGCCAGGGGAAAGTCAGGTGGGAGGTGGTGGCTTCTGGACTTAACAAATGGAGATGCAATAATAAGAATGCCTATTCATTGCAGGGCATCAAAAAGGCAGGTTACAGGAGAAAAAAAAGAGAGATTACCTGAGAGGACAGAAAACAAAACGTACTTGAATGAGACAATCCATATGGAGACTAAAAAAGGGTCAGTGAACTGGAGGGATGGGTGGAGAGTTCCATACATTGAGCCCAAAGAGATGAACAGAAGTGGAAATGATGTGATTTTACTAGACGTGGGATGGAGAACTGGGGGCAAGTCCGGAGGACGAACAAGAAGAGTGCAGCCAGCACCCCAAGGGAGAGTGGCTGAGATTTCACTGGCTGTGTGATTGGCCAGCCTTGAGGTAAAGCGCCCACCAGCACAGATGCGAAGCTCTATCCCAGAGAAATCTCAGGTCAGGAGAAGGGGGGCTGGTTGTGTCTTAAATACTATCCAACAGAAAGGGAACTTACACATAAAGAAAGAATCGATTGCATTGATGGGCAGCAAGCTATTTGCCAGGTAACAGAAGAGCTAGAAAACTGGGACATGGCCTTTGAAGATGCAGAGAGGCACAAAGCACATACACTTTTAGTGGTTATTTTTATACCATGCTCAAATGTCCACTAAGAGGATGATGGGCAAGAAGGGAATTCAGGAAAAGATTCTGCAGCTGTTCAACTTCACTGAAATAAATATCCCAAGTTGTATTCCAGAAAAAAGGAGAGTGATGCAGATGAGCTTCAGGATGAGAGAAGAAATGATGAGTAAAGAAGTGTGTTATTGGGTGAGTTAATCTAAATGAAACACCAAATATAATCTGCACAAGGTGTAATAAGGACAGGCATTCCGGGACTTAATAGCACTGGACTCTAATAAAAGTCCATGGAATAAGAGCTAAGTGAGGAGGCTACAAACTTCCAAAAGTCTAGCATTGTTCCAGAGGAGAAAAGATGCACTAAACAGGTTTTAAAGTGAATATGAATGTTGTCACCTCAAGTTAAACCATGAAGAGGTAGAAATAAAACTGTAGCTTCCTATTAGAGGGATAGAAAGGAATGAAAAAGAAGTTCAACCAGTAGGACGAGAGAGAGAGACAAAAAGGCAGATAAGATTCACAGGATAGAAAACAAAGAGATAAGGTCGTGCAAATCAGCCAAATCATCACTAGAAAGGAGACAAACTCACTGAAAGAAGAACAGAGGTTCAGCTGAGTTTTTCAGAATCCAAAGGGCTGCTTCTCGCAGGATACCTTAAACCTAATAACAAATAAAAACACTGAGAAATGCAACTAAGGCAGAGTGTCTGCTTAGGAGACAAAGCCAGCTTTCAGATAAAAATCCTTAATAAAAGCAAGAAGCCATTGAAACCATGTGAAATCAAAAATTCACCAGTTCAAGGAAACCCAAACTCTCTTATTACCCATCCTCCTTTCCTTCTTCTCCCTTCCTCCATCCTTTTTGCCCCTTCCTCCCCTGTCCTCTGGTCCTAAAAAGTTGATGGGATTTCATGGTTAAATTTTAAAGGAAATCAGAGATGAAGGGACCTTAGGATAGTAATACATCTTTCTCCAAAATACCCATGAACAGATGGATAAACATAAAGAGTTTAAAAAAAAAAAAGCTCAAGTGGCACAATAAGCTTATCCATAACACGGGTCCAACTCTCTACAACGGGAGAACATGCTTCCTTCCAGTCATGAGGAGGACATAATTCATCACCAGAAACACTCACAAGAATATACCCAGTTCGCTTGCAGAAGAGGAAATCAGAACGTTGGGGAAATAGATGAGACATGACCAGTGATCACTTCTCATGTTGCCCACCATGCTGGTCAAAACATAGCTCGAATGTCACTGGTGAGGCTACAGAAGAAGAACATTCGTTGGCTCCTTGTGGGTGAATCATTCAACAGTTCACAGGACATCAGTTAGGCCAAAGACACCCATGGGGGAGCCCCTTATCCTCACCTCCCCTATCCCTGTCACATGGATTTCACCCCAAAGAAGTACGTGCAGAGAAGGTACTCATCATCTCCTCAAGTGGTTAGAGGAAAAGAGGGCCTTATTCTGAATGTCCTCCCAATAAAGAATCGATACATTGACTATGGTATAATCATAAGAAACAGTGAAAGTGAATCAACCGGAATGAAAGGAGTGAAGAGAAGTTCAGCCTCAGCCCTTAATGCGCTCCAGGTCATCTCGACTGAACACAAATTCTGCAAGTGCTGTGTGTACATGTGAGACGTGGGGTCTCACTGCATGTTGAAGGGACCAAGAGGAAGCATACACACGCGTCTCTCTGCCGGTGACTTTTGGGGGGTGGTTCTCCTATGTTTCTAAAAGAGAGGAGATGGCCATCAAGGAGATAGTACCCACTGTACCCGGTGTGGTCATCTGCGTTAGGGGGAAATTGGCCACGCAAGTCAGTGCTTTGAAACCAGCTTGGGAACTGCCTGCCTTGCAGGCTGGTGGGCGCTGGAGGGTCCAGGTCACCCAGGGTGACCATGACTCTGGCTGGAAGCAGGGTCCAGTGCGCTGCAGCTTGCTACGTCTCTCGTGCTGAAGCACGTGGACAAGAAGGCAGGTGTTGCTGCCTTGGTTTAGCTTGACCTCCATATTCTCTGTGACCTCTTGTGATGTCATGCACTCTTCCCGACTTGTGGGGGGCAGGTCATGGACTCAGGTAACTGTCACCTTTATATAGGTTGCCAATTAAATATCATAATGACCCATGACACTGTATCACAGCCCCTGTGTCAAGAACACAGCACTGAAGCTGTGACAACACACATCTTTCTCTGATACCACAGGTAGTCTAAGGTTAGGGCTACAGCTCACTTACTGCTTCTAAAGAACTTTTGTCCCCCTTCACCCTCTCTCTGTTTTTTTTTTAATTGAATTTGACAACTAAGGAACAGCTGGGAGATGTCAGTCACGGTGGATCCATCACTGATGTCTATTCATTAGAGGAACACGTGAGCCTGTTGCCAGAGGCAGACCATGCAGGAATCATATTTAAATAACTAGTGGCAGGAATAAAAGACATGTTTTCCCGATGTTTCCTAGAATGTTTATGACTCACTTCAGTAAACATTACTTTCAGACCCTGTGGTGATGAGGACCAAAGAAAAAATTATTTTCAGGAATGAACATTTTGCCCCATTTTCTGTCTTGAGTGCCACATGTCCACGCACATGTGCACATGTGTGCATAAACTTATCAGAATATTTACATATATGCATGTGTAAGTGCTTACACCCGTGATTACCTAACGAGAGACGTGCTGAGACCAGGTTACACCTCGACGCGTGGGAAGCGGTTATGCTGTGTTCAGAAAGTTCCGGAACATTATAATCACTTTGTTCCTTGCCTCCTACCAGGTGCTCAATCTATACAATTACAACTTTTACTCATCTGTGACCCCAGGCACATTAATCACGAGGCCATCAAGGACTCCCAATCACAGTTTTTAATGAAAATTTCAAGTACAGCAGAGGACATGCCTCTCCGGCTCTAGTTTTGCTCTCCTTCCCCCAGGGGGTAGAGTAGGATGGCCCTGGCCATTGTACCTGGGATCTGAACCACCCAGCTATCCAGTCTCCTCATCGTGCACCCCAACTTTTCCTCTCTCCCAGGAAAGCTTTTGGGAATCCATTCTGGGAACCAGCTGAAAACACCCATCTGTCCTAGCTGTCGAGAGTCACCCCTCTTTTATGTTTCCAGACTACTACCGCTGCAGGCATGCAATGCACCTGCTGTGACTCAGCTGTGCCTCTGTTTGCAGCCCAAGAGTGCTCCCTGCATCCAGGAACAGGGTGAGGAACCCGCCGGGAGCCATCTGCACCATGATAACACAGACGTGACTCTTGGCTGGAATGACTCGGAAAACCTAGTGATGACACCAGTGCAAAGAATGTAAGGGGGGGTGACAAGGCTGAATCAGGGGGTTGTGGGGATGGACACCGCTGTGGGTGGAGATGGGGAGCATGTAGAGCAAGGGGCGACACCTCAAGAGAAGAGAGTGCAGGCAGGAGAAGAACACGGGATGAGAGGGAGCGTAAGAGTGTGTGCAGGGAGAACAGGATGTGCACACAGATCGGAGGGAGAGGAGAGGAGGAAGGAGCGGGCACCAGGAGGTACTTGCTCCAGCTGTAGCTTCAGCTGCAGTAGGTGGAAAGAGGGTAGGCCATGGGCACCAGCCCAGGCCTACAATGAAATGCCTGTCCCTGACAAGAGGGCAGCTGGTTGGAGACCTGGACTTGGTCAGCCTGTTTTGAGCTGCTTAGTTTGGGGTCTCTGCCACTGGTCGGAGCTGGGACAGGTGCCAGAAGAGGAAGCCCCGCTCTGCTGGGAGCTTGTGCGGCTAAGAGCAGTGCAGCTTATGGACCTGGAACTTAGAGACTGGACCGGGGTAAGACGTCAGGGGCCTGGGCAGCCCTGGGTTACTGGGTTCTCCATCCTCCTGGTAACAAGTCCTGCGTCTGTCAACCTGGTCTTATGCTGCTGATGTGAGGGTGGATGGACCAGGTCATGGTGGGTTTAAACACCAGCTCGTCCCTCGTGAGGTAGTTTGATTTGCCTGCCTCTGACCTGCCAACAAGAAGGGGAGTGAGCCTGTCGTGGGGAGCAGTCGGTGAGTGGGGTCCGGAGGAACCCTGCCACCGTGGAGCACCGTGAGCAGAGCACGAGGGCTGCCCGAGGGTCGCCTGAGGGGGCCAATGCCACGTTCCGGGATGCTCGGAATCCACAGGGTGCTATGTGCAGAGGCAGGCGGCCACGGCTGCGGTCGCAACAGTTAGTTCAAATGACGAAAACAAAACTCTAAGAAAGTGAGCGGTTACGATGGCTATGTCCGAGACATCTACTCGGAGCTGTACCTCTGCGTGGTCTGATCACACTCGGATAAAAGACGAGGGACATTTAAATATAAAAGCCACAACACTGGTCACAGGGCCTGGGGCTTCGGGTGGGTTGCAGACATCATCCACAGGGATTATTCCGGGTAGCATTTGGGGGTCCAGCCCAGGACAAGAAGCGCTGGTCACACAGCGTCAGAGCCCGGCAGCGAGTCGTCTTTCACTTTTTAATGTCTATTTTGCAATTTTATTTGCAATACTGGTCACGTGTGGATGGTATTTGTCCTTAGGTTTGACCCTCCTTTCCATCCTGTACGCTTACTCCCCTTCCCCCTCCTCTCCCCCTCTCCTCTCTGGTCACTCCAACTCCTCGCACTGCAAGTAATTGGTTCATGCTTAGCCCACAGGTCTTTTCTTTTTCTGGAACTCTGTCCTTTTTTCCTGGGCGTGGACTCGCCCTCCTGGACAGCCAGAGACCAGGCTGCTCGGGTCTCCAGGAGTGACTGAGGCGGATAGTCAGGCCAAGCATGTCAGGAACGTGTAGGGCACATGCAGGGAGCAGTCTTGAAGCATGGACACAGGGGCAGTCTGATCTTCCAAGACAGGGTCATACAGGAGAGAATTCACAAAGCCAGGATGTCTTTGGCACCAGAGGTTTAGTGGGGTGTGCGTGATCCCTGAGCTGTGCCTGTTGTACGTTGACTGCTATTTACCTATAACTGGCCCGCAGACTTCCAGCCACGCAGATGCCGTGATATCACGTGACAGCTATTCTAGAAGGAAATGGCGCCCCTGGGTGAAAACGGCTTGCAACCCAGTCCCAAGCTGGCTCGGAATGGTTCTGCAAATCCGCTTTTTGGCTAGAATATCACCAACCACAGACAGACTGGGACCCCTGACGTGGAACAGGGCCGATGGGCTGAATCGCCGAGACGCTGGCGAGGAGCAACGTTGGGACGATAGTTTATACACGCGACCCTGGAGTCCTGCTTCCTAGCTCTTTAGAAACTGTTTACAGGACTATAATTTTATGCCACTTATAATTTTCTGCTCTGTTTGTGTAGTTCAGGAGACCTGGTTGTGTAGTTCAGGAGACCCACCTCTGTGCTGTTTTCCACTCATTTTTCTTTCAGTGAATTATAAATCCATGGTGACATTTTCAAAGCAAAGGTGAGGCATTAGCTATTGAATAGTTGAAGATATTCTCTCCCTTGATTAAAACTGGCCTGGGAATAAGCACATGGAGGCTGATACAAAGACTTAGATTCAATCGTGAATCAGTTTCCTGTATTCATAAGCGCACACACACACTCGTGTATGTACACACACGTGCACACACACACAAAGACAGTCATGGGCATGAAACAAACCCAGAGGCATGCTCGTGAAAGGAAGAACAAGACAGTAGGGGTGGGCGAGGCCCCCTTATCATGACGATCTTACTGCCCTCTCAGGATTGAGCCACAGCATTCTTTTCATGCCCACCATGTGGCACAGGCTGGACTCATTTAGGAAAAGGCTAAGTCCACATAAAGGAATTGGGCTTCACAAATGAAAGTCAGAGGACAGAAAAGTACCTGTGAATAGAGATGCCCAAAGGGGCCATGACTCAGTTATTTTTAGGTGTCTAATAAAAAAGGAAAAAAGCACAAAACTGCAACACACGCACACGCAAACCCTACAAAATGGTGCAGCAGCGTCACTTCAGAATAAAGCCTATCACACCAAGGAAATTCTCCAAGTTCAAGTGCACGACATCCATGCACCATGTAGCTCATCAACGCAAATGGTAAAAAGGGGCCATCGCCTGTGAAAATAATCTGCAGTCGGCAGAGAAACTTATCACCAAGAGCACGCGATGGAACTGTGGTTCTGGAGGAAGCTAAACACTGCTACTTGTAAGGAAGAGGTGAAATAAACCTTGCACATTCTGGGTTCAAGGTAAATTGGTTCCCTCCCTGCAAGGCCTCTCGGAGACAGCAGAGTGATAAACTCTATTGGGAACCTTCCAGAAACACCGAGAAAATTCATCCCCCACATTTACTTGGCCATGGACCTATGTCAGTCTCAGCAGCAGTGATCTATGGAAGACATGTAGGAGGCTCTTCTCACAGGCCCATCGAATCCCTTCCACCTGCAACTGCCCAAGGGCCCTGGGCGTGGGCCTCCGGGGGCCGGGCACACGTGGCGTGGGGGCCACTTTGCTCGGATTCTGCTCATAACCTGAGGCCTGTCTTCCCTTGCCTCACCATGCCCTGGACTGAGAAACACCCCGGCCACCGCTGCCCCAGGCTTGGACAAGGCTCTGAGGATGGGAGTCGGCATGCCACGGCATGCCTGCTCCCTCAGTCGGGCTGAAGCAGGGCTATGAGCAGGGTGATGGCAGGGCGGAGAGTTTGACTGCAGACCCTCTGTGTCCTCTTGCGTGCAGGTGACGCCCTCCCAGGTTACTGTAGAGGCCACGGTCACGTAGGTGGGCACAGAGAGCATTCAGCACCGCAGTCCGCCGGACGCCCACAGCCATCACCAGCGTGCAGGCTTGTGGGGAGGAGCTGGGAAGACCCGCGAGGGCAGCGTCCGAGCAGAGTGCTGGAGCTGGCCACACGTGGGAGAAGGGATGGCCAGGCTCTGGCGACGGCCCAGCAGCCGCCCCAGCACTGGGGAGAGGGTGGGGGGTGGACACTGCTGGACAGCGAGGCCAGGGCGGGGTTGCTTTCACTCCTTGGTGCCCAGCACACGTCGCGTCACGGTGGACACGTGGGAGCCTTGTCCGGAGGAGCGGTGTCTGCAGCTGCGCGCCCAGCGCTGGGCAACGTGGTGGCCTGCTGGCTAGAAGCCCTGGGCATCAGACGGGGCCGCGCCAGGGCGATGGGCTCTGCCTGCCGGTCTCTGCGGCGCCACAGCCCTGAGCTCCCAACTCTCAGGGTCTCGCTCCCAGAAAAGCCCCCTGGAAGGTTGCCGCGGTGGTGGTGACCCGCGGGGGCCCGGAACGGGGAGGAGGAGCCGCGGCCGGCTCATCCCGGCTGTGCAGTTTGCTCCCAACACCCGTTTCCACGCGGCCCTGGACGCGGGCGGCGATGGCCGCAGCAGCTCACACCAGAGGCCCCGGGAGCAGCCAGGGCCTGTCAAACAGGCCGCGGTGACACGACAGCAGCAACAGCCCCCCCGGCCAGCGCTGCCTCCCTCTCTCTCAGCGCCGGGAAGCCCTTTGCAAGGCGAGGGCCTTTCGCGGACCTCGCCCAGGGCCTGGCTGACCGGAAACCCCGGGGACGCTCAAGACATGAGATGATCGCACAGGCCGCCTGGCCCGGCCCCCTCAGCAGCCGAGAAGGGAACCCCGAACTTGCACCCCCAGGCAGCATTGGGTGAGGCAGGTGCGTGCAACGTCAGTGACGCAGTCACAGTGACAGTGACAGTCACAGCGCTGGGCAGAAAGACACCGGGACGCTGTAACAGGGACATCTGTGTGCCCCGAGCCTGTGGCCGTCTTTCCTGCCCCTTCACAAAGGAGGAGCCAGAAGCTGAAGCTGGCCCCCCATTTCTAGAGAAAAGCAGGGCACCCCTGCCCTCTCCCACTGCGTCCCCGTTGCGTTCAGAGCACCCCCAGGATGCTGCTGCAGTGTCCCCAGGGAGGGGCTGTGCTCACGGGACATGGTTCACGGGGGTTGCACGGCCCCAGGGAGACGTGCGGGCTTGGCTGTATCCCCTCGGCGCGATGCGAAGTCACGTCCCGCCTTCTACGCAGACCAGCAGGTGGGCCCCGGCGGCTGTGGGGCAGCCTTAGACTCCAGAGTCCAGGCGCCCAAGGTGGTGGTTGGGCAGCGGCGGGCAGGTCAGAGCGGGTGGGCCAGACCTGCAGACAGGCTGTTGGGCTCGCCCTCCTGGGGGGCCTGGGGGCACGGGACAAGAACGACGGGACCAGGGACGTGCGTCCCGCTCATCAGGGGCCTGTCGTCTCCCCCCCACCCGCACCCCACACACAGGGCTTCAGCAGTCTGTGCTGGCTACCTTCCGGGGTGGGGGAGGGGCTCAACTCACGGCTGGTGACAATGTCCTTAATGCTGAGGCCCAGGGTCCTCCTGCGCCTGGACACGACAGCCATGGCCGTCGTCCCGCAGGGACGAGTCCACGGTTCAAACATCTCCCAGGGTGAAGTTGGTTTAGTCTTGGGCCTCCTGCGGCCGAAGACGTGGCTGGACCTTCACCCACGGGAGGCAGCTGACAGCACGCAGACGGCGCCCCGAGCCCGGCGACCTGTGGCCTGTCGGGCACTGCGCCCAGAGCGTTCTGCCGGCCCCCAGGAAGCCAGAAAACGGCCCAAACTTGAGGCATTTTCCACCAGTCCCCAGCGGAAGTCATCTTTACAGGAAAAACACAGACGTAAGTTGGCTCCAGTTCAGACTTGGACACGTATCGGGGGACATTCAGAAGCCACTTCCGCTGTAATTCCGGGGTCCCCGCACACCCCTTTGTAGGTATCTTCCTTGCAGCAGGGCGCGTGGCTGAGCAGAGTTGGACCCGCAGGCCGTGGAAGTGGCATTGGGTGTGAGCCGGAGCCGGAGAAAAAGGTCCTCAGTGATGCTGGGCTCTGACTCCAGGTCCAGACCCGGTGGTCAAGCCTTGGCAGGCTCCAGCCCCAAACAGGGGGCCTCGGACCCCCCTCTTCTTCCTCGAGGGCCGGGCTCTGTGCACTCTAGGCCAGCGTGGTAGCCACACAGGGGCACCTGTGCAGGGAGGATGGACAGCAGGCCGTGCAGGGGACAGCTTTCCGCTGTGGTCACAAGAGACGCCAGTCACAGAACCAAGGCCGTTCGGTGACATCACGGCTATGTCCAAGCTCTCCCAGCAGCGCTGGACACAGCCTCCCTCTGCCCCCCAGTGGAGACCGGCAAGGACGTCCTAGCAGGGAGTCTCTGGCCAGGTGAGGCGCTCGCTTCATTCCTAAGCACCAGTGATGGCTGGGTCTGCCCTTTCATGCAGCAGATGATCGTCCACACGCGACACAGCAGGCCAGGCTGTCTGCGAACACGCATTCCCAGGGCACAGGGCTCCTCGCGGTGCTGTCAAGCCAGTGGCCTCTGTTCCCTCAGTGCCTCCTGCTGCTCAGGGGCCAGGTGCTTGAGGGCGGGAGACCGTTTTGTGTGTGCGCCTCTGAGCCATCTCTGAGCACCTGCTGCACACACCGAAGCTGAATGAGCTGACACGGGGCTGAACCAGCCTGGCCAACATGTCCCGGAGGACCTCAGAGGTGCAGGCCTCTCGGCAGCACCGAGAACACGTGAGCTCAGCCCCGATGCAGCCCCGGGGAAGGCAGGGGCACACGCTGACAAACAGAGCTCAGAATTATTCATATGCAGGTGAAAATACTCCTTACATTCAAAGTCACATTTCAAATACCTAACAGTGTCAGTGCCAGCAGCTCATGAGGAAGGTGATGATTCCTGTGCTGACCCTCACCACCTCCATCATCATTGCCACCATCATCATCACCACCACTACCATCATCATCATTTTCATCACCATCATCATCATCATCACCAATATGACCATCATCATCATTTTCATCACCATCATCATCATCTCCATCATCCCCATCATCACCATCATCACCATCATCATCATCACCATCATCACCATCATCATCATCACATCATCACCATCACCATCATCACCATCATCACCATCATCATCATCCCCCTCATCATCACCACTACCGCTACCATCATCATGTTCATCACGATCATCATCATCATCATCATCATCATCATCATCATCACCACTACTACTACCATCACCACCACCATCAGTATCATCACCACTACCGTCATCATCTTCATCACCATCAGCATCATCAACATCATCACCATCATCACCATCATCATCGCCATCACCACCATCACCACCACCATCGCATCATCTTGGTTGACATGGTAAGCACCTCCATGGAATTATCTAATCACCCTACTCAAAGAGAAACAGGAAAAAGCCTCCATATTCCATACATATTTCTATTTTTTCTTTACTATTTGCACAGTCAATTAAAAAAATAATTATGTGTTTCATCATTTAGAATGGCTTTAATAGTCTTTTCCTTGGAATTTCACACAAAATTGCTAGAGGCTGTTTGCACTGCCTCAATACCTGGCAGTCAGCGGTAGCTTGTCCATAACCCAATCATTGCACATATAAGCTGGCATGAGGTGTGCTGGGGGTTGAAATAATCCACTCATGGCAAGAACAACTTCTGGAATCCCAAGTTACCCAGAAATGCCAGGGAAGTGCCAACGTGCTGAGCTTCCCTTGACTTTCATATAAGAAATTACAAGAAAACCTTTCTTAAGGCATCAGACAGAAATTTTTAATGCTCAATTTATTTCTAAAAAGCAAATTCCCTGAGGTTAGAATAAATTAGAGCTCAAATGTCAGTGTCAGAGTGATTGGTTTTGGCAAACTGGCATTTGATTTGAAATAAAAAAAAAAAAACTGCCACAAACCCAAGTGTGTTAAGCTGTGTGCTAAAATAGCTAAAATAGGAAAAGTGAATTTGTTCCACTAAAATTTGTTGTGTAAAGGCAGAAAAATTCTAGCAGAGATCATAAATTACTAAAAAGCATATATCTGTTTCCTAAGGAGAAAAAATATGTGATTAATCACTCTGCTATTTGGGGACTGGTTAGAGGTTGGTTTCTATATTCATCAAATTTACTACATAATTACACTTCCTACTTAACATCTATTGCTGTATCTACACCCAGATTTTGAGGAAATCAAGTCTATAGGTAGAACTATAAATAGATCTGCTATTGATCTGCAAAGCCTGTTGGCATGATGATGAATAATCCTCACAGTCTCCAATTCTCATGAACTCTAAAGTATCCGGTGACAACTTAGGGCCTGATCATAAATAATTTCTTTCTCATCGATGGATGCATTATCACCTAACACACCGTATCGCCATATCTTCCTGTGTCATGATTTCCCCCCCCCTCTCCACCCCTAATGCTGCTTTTGGGCGTGATCTCTTCACGATGGCATCAGAAGCACTGCAGAGGGTGTCTAGGAGAGTGAGACCCCGGGCGGTGGAACAAAGCACCAAGAGGTTTGTTAAAATGGCACATTAGTCAAAACCAAGTGCCAGATGTGTTCCCATATCTCACTGGACGTGACAATAAAACCTCACAGGGCAAGACATTGATGTCAATATGACGAGCCCGCTTGGAATCAGAAGCCTTAGAAGTGATATCTGCAGGGCCCAGGATGCATTGAGGGGAGGGCGCACGGCTGTGCATTCATGCTGTGGGAGATTGCAAAGCCACAGAAAGAGGAACTGCGGTTTTGGGTAGCAGGGAGGACACCGAAATGCTAGACTGAGCCGGAACAAGCACACAGCGCACACTGCGCTCCTGTCTCCACGAATATTCCGTGGCATTAAATCGGAGCAAACTGTGCCCAGTGACATAAATGAGGATGCTGAGGAGACGTGAAGACAACACGGGTTCTCCGACGGTGAGAGGGTGAGTTACAGGGAGCGGATGGGCGAGAACAGACAGGAGGGGTGGGGGGATCCGAGTCTCGCTCCCATGATGGCCATCTCGGCGCAGACAACATGAAGAGCCCTGAAAGGCCTTGGATGGTCAAGATCGGACCTGAACGGTCAAGATCAGCCTGTTTTCCTCGATGCAAATTATACGCCAAAAACTGGACTCAGAATAGTTTTTAAAAAGGCAGCAGGATACGAAAAGAAATCTGCTTTTAAGGCAGGAAATGCATCTTCAGACCGGCAAGAAGACAAGAATGATCCACGATGGGTCTTTTTATTCCTTCGTGGCTGACAGGCTGTCGAGTCTCACCATCAATCCTGGATGCTGCCGGGTCTGAAAGCACCGAGAAAGCATATTGGCTTTTGTGTAAAATTTACTAGTCGCTTCAGGCGGGCTGGATCTAAGCACTTCAAACCACACGTCTGGCCTGGGCTCCTTGCTGCATCACAGAGGGGCACTCTCTCCAGATAAAAGCGGGCGTCCATGAGGCTCCTAGGTGCAAGCAGGCTTCATGCTACACCCTGGTGGCTCCTAGCACCGACAGTCAGAGCCTCAGCTTGGTCCATTTTGCTCCAGGTCCTCAAGAAAGCATGAGCAGGGTTATGCCCGCTGGCTGCTGCCCATCCCACCACCCCTCTCCGGCCACCCCTGGCTGCCAGCTTGCTCCAGTGTGGCTCTGTGCTCCATGCTCCTCTCTGCGTTTGCAAGTCTGGCTCAGGGGAGCCACCGTTGTTCTCAAAGAACCAATTGTCCCTCACCTGCTGCTGCCAGCCGGGGGGTTCTGAATCTCACGTTTCAGCAGCTCCTGGCTTATTCCTGTGATCATGGTTGATCCCCTGCCATGATGACAGGCTGATGAGTGACCATTTCTCCCACCCCTTGCTGTAATTCACCGCAGAGAGGGCCTCTCAGTCAGCAGAGTGAGTGCTGAGCCTGGTGAGGATCTGAAACTCAGAAGGGAGGGACCATCTTCGGGCTGGAGTCTAACACTCAGCGAGGGTGGCCAGCATTTCAGGGACTGGTGAACTGTGGGAAAAGGCCGTCAGCTCTCGGCAATATGAGAGCAGCCGGAGCCTACAGAGGCCAGGGAATAATACTGGGGGGGTCAGACGACAAATGGCACAATAGATCCCATGCTTAAGAAGCAGTCTCCAGAACATCCTCTTTTTTATTTTTTTCATTGACTAAATAATTTATTTGGGGAACATGGATAGAAAGTTACATTTTTCAAGGTCGGTGCATTATTGCAATTTGCAAAGTCCTTTCATTACATCTGAGATGAGCATTTTTTCCTACAGATTTTTTTTTTCTCTGAACTATTTTATTCAATAATTGATGTAAACATTTTTGGCTTTTTAAACATATCTGTGGCGGTTTCTTTTTTCTTTTTTTTTTTTTTTGAGACTAGGTCTCACTATTTTTGCCTGTGGAACCGCAGGCTCATGTTGCCTGGGGTACCACAGATTCAAGCCATCCCCAGCCTCAGCTTCCCAGGTAGCTGGGATTACAGTATGGCGGTTTCTTTGTCAAAATATCGAGCACTTTTTAAAATTTATTTTTAGGATTTGTTTTATTTTACATCACTGCAGAACATCCTCTTTTGCAGCTGACTCATGGGGAAGAAGTTTCTGTTTAAAGCAAGGATGTCATTTTCAGCTTCGGAGTTCCAATTCCCTACATAGCCTGCACCAAGACACCAACAGTCCAGGTCTGGAAACCCCATTCTCTTTGGACCGTTTTCCTGTCTTTGTCCCCGTAAGGTGGGGTGAATGATACCAGGTAGTGAAGAGTTGAAAACTGAATAGGCATCAAAATACCCAGTGGGCATTGTCTGAAACAACCGTGAGAGAAAATGGGCAGCGGGAAGAAAGGTTAGTGATAAAAAAAGGAAAAAGGAAAGGAAGGAGACAAGAATGGTGGACCAAGAGAACAGGCCCATGTGGCCTGGCCAGGGGATGCCCCTGAAGAGTGAGCTGGGGGTGGCAAGGAGCCGTGGTGGTCAGCAGAAGAGTGGCCGGTGTGGAGAGTATGGTGCCGCAGCAAGACGGCCTACTGAGCTGGTCCCTGGAGATGGCTAGGGGTGGGGAAAGCTGATTTGTGTATCAGCCATTGTGGAAGAAGTGTGAAGAGCCTTGGAGAAGCGGAGCAGCTCGGAACACTGGAGAGAGAAGAAGCTAAGAGAAGATGGAAAAAAGAGGCTGAACCTGGCAGAGTGCCTGCTGCAGGTTTGGGGGGGTAAAGGGTGCCATCTTGGACCTGTGTCTTCGGGATCTTTGGGACTGAAAATAGTGACTGGGGTCAGATAACTGGCACCTGTGGCTTTGAGGACTTTTTGTTTTCTTGGTTAATTTCCCTTGCTAACAAAACCCTGTTGTTGAACTGCATTTAAGTGGCAACTGCTACAGATGGGGGAGAAGGATCTGGTAAGAAAGCTGGGAGGCAGAAGCCGCATTTTAAAAGGTTTTTCTCCGTGGCTTGTTGGTTGGCGGCTTTGGCCCCTTTTGACTCGATTTCACGAT
>PVHY01011211.1:0-48822 GCA_004024945.1 Uropsilus gracilis | reverse complement strand
TAGCAAAGGACTTTAGTTCCAAAGTAAGGTCACTGAACCACTTGTTTATTCAGTAAGTATTGACTGAGAGTTTCCTACATGGCAAGCACTATTTTAGACTGGTGATATGTGCTATCAGGTGAAATAAAATAGACAAGGGCACTGAGAGAAATGGAAGGAGAAAGATAATCTCCATAAGCAGGCAGGGAAGGCTTCTCCAAGAAGGGAAAGAGATTTAAGAAAGGAGGGACCAAGTCCTTGGAAGACATTTGGGAAAAAATTTTCAAGCAGATGGATCAGATAAATGAAAAGTAAAATGGTCTCCAGATGGTGCGTTGTAGGAAGAGCAGGAAAGTTATTGACAGTGGAACAAGAGAAGTTTGAGGAATGAGGAAGAGTGAAGCCAAGGCTTTGAGCCAAGTCTAAGTGTAAGGACAAGGGTATCATATGACTTTAAAAAAGTGAGTCAGGTAAAGGGCGATAGCAGGTGATTTCAGAGAAGTGGCCAAGAAACCAAACTTCTCCATAAAAGAAAGGCTTGTTAGGATGTAATATGATATATGATTTGGTATTATAGGGTACCTTATATCATATTATGTTTATTATTGCATTATTTCAATGTTGTAGGCATTTTGCTAAGCTTTGAGAACAAACTTGAACTGGCTTTCCTGGAAGCAGTTTGAAAGCTCTTATAATGAACTCATTAAGTATAAAATACTTGTTTAGTCATCAGTAATTTTCTGTCTTCATATATCTATGTATTTCACACATATATACATATAAAAGACAATATATATATTCACACATACATATTTTATATATATCTTTTTAAATGAAGTATCATTTTCTTACATCCCTGTTAGTTTTTTGACAGTGTAGAACATCTCCCAGCTGTGGTCACTGTAGCTCTCACACCGCCAAAGCATTCATAATCCTCCGCAGTAATTCATTGTGTCCTGCCCCCAGTTTTCACACTTCCCCCAATCCCTCTCCCTCCCCTCCCCCTCCTGATGTCTCAGATCTATGGTCAGCTTTCAAGGAGTTTCTTCAATGTGTGGTTTTGTTTGAACCTTTAGTTTTCATGTATTCCACATAAAAGTGAAATCATCCCATGCTTATCTATCTTCCTCTGGCTTATTTCTCCTAACATAATTCCATCCCGTTCCATACATATAACCACAAGTGGCACAAGTTTTTTTCTTGATGGCCATCAGCCTTATTTTCCATTACTTTCTCTCTTGACAACTTCAGTTGAATTTCTCTGGTCTAGCAAGCTTTTGTTCAAGATGCCTGTTTTTGGGGTCTGCCCTTGTTACCATTACAATATCTAAATTTTTAGTTTTTAATATGGCCCCAAACACCGGTTCCTTCAGGAAATTTCTAATAACTCAGGCTGGGAGAAATCTCTGCTCTTATATATCACTCATCCACCCCATTTGTCCATAACATTTACCTGACCATCCATCTATTCATCATCTTTAATGATTTTTTTAGAGACTAGGACTCACTATGTTGCCCGGAGTAGTCCTGATCTTGCGGACTCAAGTAAACCCCAGCCTCAGCCTCCCAGGTAGCTGGGATTATAGGAGCAGGCTGCTTCTTCGAGACCAGGTCTTGCTATGTTGCCTGGGATAGTCTTGAACCCATAAACTCAAGTAATCCCAAGGCACTTGCCTCCTGGCACTTGGATTACAGGCACGTGCCCACTAGGCAATTTTTAATGATTCTTTTCCCTTCTAATAGCAGTGATAGTCACTGTTGATGAAGTAAAGGGCAAAACCTAATCCTACTTCTACTACATTAGAATGAAAACACAAACGTCAAGGAGAGAAAACCAACCACTGAAATTCAGGGAAGTACTACAAAGTTTTTCAACCAAGTGCTCACTATTTGCTCAATGTCATAAAAAGCACAACGTGTAATAACAAAGCAAATGACCAAACCTTGACTTTAAACATGTCCCCCATTTTATAACTAGTAAATAATTTTTCAATGTAGTAAATAGTTACTAAGTAACTACTTATTAAGGAATTACTATAACATTCAAATAATAGAAATTCATTGCACAATTCAGGTGATGACAAAGATAATCTGACTTCCTCATATATGATTTTTCCCTATGATGGAGTAAATCTCTCAAATAGTAAATATCTATATAGATCAATCAGTTAATAAAAAATATTACAAAATACTCTATCGACTAGACACCGAGGGAAAATTCCCCTTGAGGTGTTTTTATTTTTACTTGACTATGTGGATAAGGTCCACTTACTTGAAAAGGTAGCCTTATTGAAACAGCAACAACAAGATGGTGAAGAGCAGGAACCAAATCAGTGGTGATGAAAGCAGCATCAAGGAAACAAGAACACGAGCCTGGCAACAAGCAGGTTATTAGTATCAGTACTGACCTAGCGGATTCACAGTCCAAGGCTGAGTGCCCCCACTAAGAAGTTAAGGGTTTATATACACTTTACATGCCTTGGTATTCAGGATGGGCTATCACTGGTGGCAGTACAAGGCCTGATGAGGCAAAGACAGAATGAGGATTCAAGGAGAAACTGGGTTGCATAATAGTAAACTGAGTCAGTAAGTCATAGTTGTTTTTCTAGACCCGTAGGCTATATTTCATAGATTACTGGGCTTCAGCATACTTTAGGTTATTATGCTTTCACCTAATCATCATGCTTCAGTAATAGAGGATAAATAACATTAATTCAAAGTAAAGAGGAAGAAGGCTTTGAAGGGTCTGTTCAGATGAACAAAATTCACAGGATGAAAATGAGTGAAAAAGAAACCTGAAGTTGGGGAAATAATGATGACAGCAAAAGCCTCCTGGAGAGATAGTCACATATTAAAATTCATGCAGAAGGCTATGGAGTCAAATTCATGGAGTTAGCACTCAATTGTTTTGCTCGTCAGCATTGCCAATACCTAGCATATGGCCTGACATATTTGTTATGAATGGATTTTTTAAAATACGCACATTCTAGGGAGCTACTGCAGATTCTTATTTGAAGAACAACAGAGAAAATATCATGAACATATGGGTAGGAATGAATAGGAAAGAGAGCAAAGTCAGGATCCCCCTTCCCCCCCTTCCCGGATATGTATGCTAGAGCCCCAGCTGCCAACACAGCTTAGAAATATTCAATGGGAAACAAAAAGTTAGTGATGGATGGAAGGAAGAGCCAGGATAGCACCAGGGATTGGTGGGTGGTAGGCTTGTAAAGGAGGATGTGTAAGGGGGATGGTCTCAGAAGGTGAAGTTTAGGGACTGAGAAGGGCAGGCATGAAGATTGAGACCATAGTTTCATTCCACAGACAAGCATTGCAGATCCAAGGAAACAGAATAGCTTCTGCCTGAATTGGCTTGTGTGAAGACTTGGCTGAAGGCAGATGTATATTTAGATGCAATATATTTAGATGTGTGCTCATTTGAAGCCCACTTGTAAAATCATCCTACTATAAAGTTTGTTAATCATTTTTTTGTCAGAAGGATCATAATGATTCACAAAATTTCTAAGAATGAAAGAAATAATGTACGGACTAGTTAAGAAGAACTGTGCTGGTAAGAGGTGGAGGTGGCTGGTAGTAGCAGTGATGGTGGAAAAGAGTGGTCATATCTGGAATATATTTTGGAGGAGAACTTGTCTCTTGATTGTAGGACTTTTTTTTTTTTTTGGATGAATTGGGTGTCAATGATAGCAAAAGAGTAGGAAAATGGAGGACTCACAAACAACATGAAAGTCTTTGCCCAATAAATTTGGGTAGATCACTGCATCGTTTATGGGTAATTTGGGCAGGAACCAGTTTGTGATAAAAAATAAAGAATTCTGCTTTGGAGAGTTCAAGTTTTGAGGTGTCCTTTATTCATTTAAGTGAGTTTCTGAGCAGCCAATCAGATAGACACTCAGGGTACTGTGGCATTGGAGACTCCAATTCGAGAGAATTTTTATAAACTTCCAGTCCCCTCAGATACTAGGTTAAGGTAAGGAGATACTAGGTTAAGGTAAAGTGCATTTTGATTCCAGAGGAAGGAATAACTGATGTCTGTTTGCTCGCTTATACTTTCATTCATTACCAAATAGTTACAGAGTGCTTTTTAGTGCTTGGTGCTGTGCTGAGTCTTATGGTTTGATGATGACTCAATGAGCAAAAACAGATACAACCACTCTTCTCACTGAACCAGGCATCTAGCACAGCATTGTGCAATGGACTCTGCATTATGAAGTAGGCGAATACCCAATTTTCTACAGCCACACTAAAAAAATAAGAAGCAAATGAAGTTAGTTTGAATAATGTTATTAACCCAATATATCCAGAAATAATATAATTTCAACATGTAATCAGTATCAAGACTATGAAGGAGATATTTTATATATATGCTAAAATTTAGATTTCAAAATCCATTATATATTTCGTACATAGGTAACGGTCAACTCAGACTAACTGCATTGTAAGTGCTTAATGGAAGGAACTGTACAACGTTGCTCCTTGATATATAAACCCCTCTTTTACGTCCATCTTTCTTCTCAGGACACTGTTTAGTGCTCCAAGGTGCTATAAAATAGTGAGGTGGAAACTTCAAGAGTCACAGGCCTTGAGCAAAATCATTAGTGCCCACTGCCTGAAAGGTCAACAATTGAAGTTGATGACAGAGGCTCCAGCTTTATACAGATCAGCTGTCACTGGCCACACCTGGTCCCTAATGACCCACTGGAGGACAGTTGCTGTGTGCTTTTGAAATGGGACTATGGCCAACATTGTGAATATGTTTACAGTAAATCTTCTCCGTATATCCTCCTTATATTCTTAGAAGCTGCTCCTTTGGGCTAAATGATGTACAATGAAACTAGCTCTAGCAAAGGGACAAATTCATGTCCTTTGCAGCAGCATGGATGGAGCTAGAAGGAACCATGCTGGTGGAAATAAGCCAGAAAGAAAAAGAAACATAGAGGATGGTCTCACTTACATGTGAGATATAGGGAAAACAAACAAAAGTACAAGAAAAAGTTAAAGCTAACAAACTAACAACAGAACTTAAGCACACAGCATCATGGTGGGAGTAAGAGAAGGTGAAATCAGAGGAGGGATGAGCACAAGAGATCAGGATAACTGTTTGTAGGTGACGCAGTGGTGGGAGAACTTCGGGGTATACAGTGATGTAAAAAATATATATGTAATCAATAAAAATATGTAAAAAAACAAAGGTTAATTGATAAACACAAGACAAATTTTTACATGTTTGCCAGCACAGAAAATAAATAGAAAAATAGAAGCCAAGACCACTTCTTTTATTAAACAATCATCTGCATTCATGTATTAATTTATTTTCCAATTTGTTTATTCCAGTTCAGGGTCAAGGTGTCCAGAATCTGTCCTGGGAGCTCAGGGTGAAGGTTGGGACCCATCCTGGGCAGGACACATTCTCAGGTTGCACTCACACACTCACACCCACACACACTCACTCCAACTGGAACAGCATAGACATTGCAGTGTACCCATCTTTGGGATGTGGGACAAAGGCTCCCCAAGCAAACCCTGGCGGATGTAGAACATGCAAGCCCCATGGAGACATTCACCCCAGGCAGGAATTCATTTTTTAAAAATTGACAAATAACTAAACCATGTTGTTGGATGACCCATCACTCTGTCTCAG
Source organism: Uropsilus gracilis (assembly GCA_004024945.1). Taxonomy (NCBI): domain Eukaryota; kingdom Metazoa; phylum Chordata; class Mammalia; order Eulipotyphla; family Talpidae; genus Uropsilus; species Uropsilus gracilis. Next base: position 43,184 of record PVHY01011211.1, on the reverse strand, counting down.
ATTCAGAGTTTCCCTAGACAGCTGCTTTTGGGTTGTTTCCCTGGCATGTGCCAGCGATTCCCTTACACACTATTTCTTCTCTGATCTCAACTCTGGGCACTGGGCAGTCTCATAGGTGTTTAGTGAGCAAACACGGCAAGAACAGACTTACCCTGTTGGGGGAGGAAAGCGTGTGTTTCTTTTTGAAATTGGTTCTTTCTTCCAATGTTGTTCACAGATAAAGCCTATGCTCCCTTCCTATCTAGTGGAATCACCAGAGGTGTCTGTTCCTCTCATCAGTGTGCATCATTGCTGGTGGCCTCTTCTCCACCAAACACAGTTCAAAGGTCATCAAAAATGTGTTGGGGAAACTGGAAACCGAAGAGCAGGCGGAAGGTCAAACAGGAGCAACGTGTCTTTCACTTGTCATGGGATTTTATCAGGAGCATCTCTGCTTAGGGCCAAACACTGCTTTCTGAGCATTTCTGGAAAGCTGCCTATGCCAACATTCCCGCAAAGGTGTTGGTTTCCAAACCTGGCTTTCCCCCTGAAGATGCCACTACGTCGAAGGTGGATTCTGGCTACTGTTGACGTGCCTGTTGAAATCTGCCCAATCTTCCTGAATTTTGCCTTCTGGGCTCTTAGGCTGCTTTACTAGAGATTCTAAACACTCGTTTGGGTTCCTGAGGTGGTAGCTATGCTTGCAGGGGTATCAGCAAAAAAAGGGATGAGACAAGAGGCTGTGATCATCTGAGAATTCTGAGAAGCAGCAGCCACGAATTTTATGAGGAGCTGGAAAAAGGTGGGGTTGCTGACCTTGAGTGAAGGAGAGGAAGGAAGGTGGGGTGGAAGTTTCCTTGACTCCTGTGCAGACACCGAAAATCAGGCCAGGCCAAAGGGGGGTCCAGAGCCCAGGTAACCGGAGGAGACCCACATCTCCCAGGAAGAGATCTGTCCCAGAATCCCTGCCATTATGTCATCGGCAGGGAGGAGGCTGTGGGAAGGGTGACCTTGGCAAAGCCTGTGATGGATTTCTGAGCCGAGGGCAGCAACTTATGCTCCCATGCTTGTAGGTTGGGGGGCTGCATTTTCATGGGCCATGTCTGGGTTTTGTCATGAAGAAGCTATACGAGCTCTGCTTGGCTCGGAGAGATGGCAAGTGCCACATAACATACTGGAATGTGCCTGGACTCAGCACTGAGGTCCTGGGTCAAGTCCCTGATTGTCACTTATTAGCTCTGTAGCCTTAGGTGAGCCCCAAATCTCTCCAAGCCTTAGTTTCTTCATCTTAAAACAATATATCTCTGTCAGGGTTGATTGAATTAATTGAGTTCGTGCAGTAAGGAGCGCTTTGTCCAACGTCCACAGGAATGTTCATGTTGTAACAAAAGAACAAAACATCATTGTTTGAGACAAGAAGTCTGGAATTTTGCTGTAAGGAAAGTCTGTACAGTGATGGGGATTTGTTCATCTTTGTGCTGACATTTGTCTAAAGTGATACTATTCTAGACTTCTACAGGATTCTAGAGGATCTCCATCACTTAGTAGATATCAGCTTTCTACACTATGTTCTGGGCAGATATTTATTAAAAAAATTGAAATACTCAAGGATTGGGGAATATAAAGAATGTGTTCAGAAAGCTCTAAAAATTTTATGAAAGATGGTTATTCTACAGTTCCTGAATAATTCACAATGGATGAGAATTCATGGTGAGTTAGTGCAAAGTGCTTGCTTCTTCCCTGCTTTCCTTGGCTGCCTTCTGAACTGAGAGAGATGCTGATGGTGGAAAGGGCCAAGCTGTTTTAATTTGAGGACATCCTTCAGATTTATTCTAGAGAAAACTGAGATTTGAAAGGTTCTAACCTCTTAGAGATTATGGGGTGAGACTACAGGGTAAACAGTGGCCCTGGGACTTTGTCCAGAGATTCAAATTTTAGGGTTGGTGTACTCATTTTGTGAAGGATTCTAGAAGAGTGAAGTTGCAAGAACATAATTGGAAAGACATGGGGATTTATTTCTAAATAGTTGAAGGATTTCTTACTATGTAGATTCTAGTGTGGAAAAAAGAAGACTCAAAGTAGATAACATCATGTTAGAATCTCTAAGAGATATGCAGTCCTGGTTTGTGCGTAAATTAAATCAGACATTGACTTGGGAAGACTGGGAAGTCGAGGGTGGAGCGGAAGTACACAAAGTGATTCACACTATTAACAACAAGTTATTGGACTATGAGGAAACAGGTCACCGCACCCAAGGACACCCCCAGACAAAAGGCTCCCCAACTGGGCTACCTCTCTCCCTGCTGATCTTGGTCAAATGCTTTGTTTCATTTTGCTGTCACCCTACGATGAAAGGCAGTGATTTCTTCTTCAAAGACAGCTCGGAGTTATGATTCCCCCATCTTATCTTTATTTCTGACAGCACTACCTCTTTGTTTCTGACAGCGCTACCTCTTCCATTCTATGTGGAAGGGTCCACAGCCAGTTCAAAAGACACATGACTATAGCCTAGGGGAATACATTGGACTATCTTCAAGTAGTCTCACTAGACCAAGATTTCATAAAGTGTGATCCACAGGTCATGGTTATCAGAGCCACCTGATCAAATCGTTCAGAGGAGATTACATCAGCCTCACCCAGACCTACTTATTCAGAAACTTTGAAAGCAGAATCCAGATCTGCTCTCTCTCCCCTCTGCCTCCCAGTTTCCTGCAAGTAATTCTTTTGCCCACAAAATTTTGAGAATCAATTAGGTGACTAAACTCTCAGGTTAAAAATCCTGTGACCTTATGATCCTGGTTTGAGAAAATTTATCTTATTTTTCAGTTATTTAAAGTTTAAACTTTTTAAGCTCCTCCCCCCCACCCTGATATTCTCTCTGACCCTTCTCTGTTATTAGTCAGAAGTCTGAACAAATTATTCATAAAATAATGCACATTATACCCATAAGACTTGGTGTTTTACAAAGGGGTGGGGATACTTAGAAAAACACATGAGATGTTGCTCCCCAAAGGTGATTGTGGGATTGAAGAGGAACAAATACTATGTGGAATCAACTTTGTGGCAAAGCAGAGAGCAATCATGGCATCAATAATTCAGGAAACCTCCCTTTTGGTTGCCTGGTAGTTGACTTTGTCAGTTAAGAACTATTCTGATTATCAGTCCTAGCAATAAGTACTCTTTAAGTACTACCTAAGAAGGAGAAAGGTACTTAATCGAGCTGCTTTTAAAAATACTTACTAATTTATATATATATATATTTTTTTCTTATAACATTGTAGTTCCCATAACTCTCCCACTACCTTATCACACATGACACCCCCATATTCCCTTATATATTCCCTTATACTCTCCTGGTTCCCCCCTGCCTCTTTCTTCTTTGTTGTATCAGTTGAGCCTTTTAAGGATAGGACAGTCTATATGAAAAAATGCAAACAGACAGGGAATGTAAGGCACAGTGGTGGAATGAGGACAAGTTGGGTTTGGAGAGAGAGGAGAGAAATTTAATTGGAAAGATGGATGATGTATCAGTTATCTCTTGCCACCTAACAAGACACTTAAAATCTAAAAGGCTCAGACAACAGCAATCATTTACTGTGCTTGTGAATCTAAAGCTTGTCTTTTTCCACTCGTTGTCAGCTTAATTGGGGCAGGGCATTCATTTTCAAGACAGCTCCCTCACATGGCTGAAAGATTGCAGGTGAGCCATCCCAACTGTTGAGGGGACAAGAGTAAGCATCCCAAGAGAGTTAGGTAGACGATACATCACTGTTTATGACTTTGGGAGGCATAGTATCACCTCTGCTGTGGTCACAAGCCCACCCCAATTCAAAGACAGGGAATCAAGGGCCCAGCTCTCAGTAGAAAAAATGTCAATGCTATATTGCAAGAGGAGGATATGGGATAGAAGATATTCTTGTAGCCCATTTTGGGAAATACATGTGAGAACCAACTCTACTAATGCATTAAGTAATTACATAAAACACTTTTTAAAAACACAGAGGATTTTATTGTGTGTGTGTATGTATATATTACAGCAACCTTTCAAATAGTTAAAGCAACTATTATTATTTTGCACATGAGGAAATAAAACTCAGAGAAGTGGAGAGAAAAATGTGGATTTGCCATAAATTTTAATAAAGCTTTAGCTTTAGAGAGTCACACTACCATGGACACCTTTTTTCAAGGTGCTACAAGTTTCCCAGAATTGGATTCATACCATGTTTTGAAAAATTTCACAGTTAAAAATGAAGATATCTTACTTATAATTAAATTTATTGTGCCTTAAATAATTTAACCTTTCCTCCTCACATTCTTCCCTGTATCAGGTGTCACTGGAGTAGTTATGAACTTTTTAGAAATCTAGTTAAGGGGAAATTGGGTCATGGACATATTTGGTGTTGGAGGACTGCATGCATTGATACAGCTTTAAATAATGTCAACGTCTATTTATTACTGGAATCCAAATGTGAAAAAGACTTCAAGGAACATTCTTATGGTCTACTGACTGACTCACCATCTGCTATTTGCCTGGATGCCTAGGAAAACAAATCTGACTGAATGTTGGCATGATTAGAACGGGAGAAAGTGTTAAGTAGAGTAAGTGGGTCAGACTGTGTCACAGAATATTTCTGGAAGAACATATAAGCAAATGATAACTGCAACTATGTCTGGGATTAAAGACTGGATATAGCTATGGTAATAGCACGTAATTACTGCTTGGCTTTTTGTATGCACGTTAATATGTGTGTATATGTGTGTATTATATGTATACATACATATAAGCATTTGTTATATAGACATAAATAGTATTTATCTATTCAGGAATGTATTATACTCACACATGTAAATACAATAACTTCTATAAAGAAGTCCATTTACTTTTTAAAGAAGCTATGCAGGTTTTCCAAGTTTTACCCCCTCCTTTGTTGGGACCACGTGACAACTTATATACACAAGTTACATACACAACAGCTCCCGTCTATCAGACTTAAAGCTCTTAGTTGCATGAATCTTTAGGGAATCTATAGATGAATTTCAAAAAGTTCATGAGTTTCCTGAAATTATCAACAAGGTTTTATACGTTTAATACTAGGTGCTCTTCATGGCAAGGAGATCCATGTAGCCTTGAATATATTCTTCAAAAAGCAAAATACTCCCAGTAGGCCACAAACCACTGCTCCTAGTCTAGAACCATCTTAGATTGTGGGAAAGGGCTTGAAAGATTAACTTCAGATTTCAGAACTCAACAGCAAATCACCCTTGATGCTACTCTCATTTGGCTCTGGCCTTATAACTCAGATCTTGCAACTGAACTTCTACCCTGTTCTTGAGACATAGTTTGTATCTGGGTGCCAGAAAAGTCAGATCCAATGGAATGCAAGTTGTATGATTTATATAGATCCTGTTCTTTGAAGCACAAAATCAGATAAAACTTACATAGGAAAAGTTATCAAACTATACATTTAGACAATGTGTACATTTAGACTATGTATGTTATAATTTAATTTTTTTTAAAAAATGGCGAAAAATGTGGTGAGCATAGGTGAGGAGTTCTTCTAGCCTACGCTCTGATGAGCTGAACCCTACAACGAGTTAAAATGTGAGAATATGGATTTTAGGAGTCAATTTTATCCAGTTTCGAAACCTGACTTTATAATTTACTCATTGTATACCACTGATGTTGCTTTATGTTGTTGAGTCTAGTTTCCTTCATTTTGAAAATAAGATTAATAAATACCTACCTTTTGCAGTTGCCATGGGGATTCAAGATAATGTAAGTAAAATTCCTGGTACTATCAGTTTCTTAAGCCCAGCCCCCTCTTTTTTGCTCAAGTACAGTGTATTAGAAAATCAACTGTTGACTCTCCCAGCTCCCATGCAGCTAAGAATGGCCATGTGATAGTTCAGGACTATAATGATTCTGCCGGGGTTGTCTGAAAGCACTGTTGCTTTCCTAGTGAAAGGAGCTAACATGGCTAGTACCACCATTGCCTTCTTCCTGCCTGGAATTTGTACACAGTTGCTGGAACTCCAGTAGCCATCTTGCAACCAAAAGGTGGAAAGCATGAGGGAAAGGTAGGAGAATCACAGACATATTACTGAGATGCAGAATCAAAGCACACTCAGCTGTCTCCATGCTTCTTACTATTTGACTATTTAAGCTGTAATGAGTTATTTTTTAATAAGATACAGCTGGATGCATTTCCAACTGAAATAGCCCTGAAAACATTACTATTGCTGCCCAGGGCATAATTTCCTCTGGCTTTTCTATGACTATCTCATAGTGATTTCACACTGACCAGTGATCAGCTAAACATGAAACAACGTTGCCTGCCTCTGCCTGATTATATTTATAGAATTTGCTTAAATCTAAGTATAGAATGTTTTCTGTTCAAGTCTGTTCTATCCCTTTCTTCTTTTCAGAGATTTACACCTCTAATTAGGATTTTCAGAACAATCGGTAACCAACCATGGAAACATGAATTGTCCCATTTGGAAGGCTTAGAACCCTCCAGTTTCAAGTGGGAGTTAATACTACTTTCCTCTTTATTCTACACTCTAATTCCTCTTTATTTTTCAAATAAATATACTTATTATAATAATCCTTAAATCTAAATTTCTAGAGTTGAATTCTCTGCTAAGGCTTCTAGTGTATATATCTTAATGTATGATCATTATTTCAAACTCAAAATATCCAAAACATAACTCATCATATCCCCCCCCCCCAAGAATAACTTACTTCCTAATTTCTGGTCATGTTATCAGACTTCTAAATTTAAATTTCTGAGCTTTCTTTTTCCTTTCTTCCTTACATCAGATACCAAGTCTTCGGTACTCATTTTTTGCCATCTTTGCAAATTCATCCCAACCTGTCACTCCTTATCCCAAGAATTCTAAACCATTTCATTACAAATCTTCAGAATAGTTTTTTTCTAAATGTTAATATTTAAACGTAAATATTGTTCAGTTGCAATGGCAGTAGTAGTGCCATATATTAATACTTACTATATGTTAGCAAGTTTAGCAGAAGTTCTGAGGTAAATACTTTATTTAAGTCTTTCAGTACCAAAAATGGATACTATTGTTAAATATATTTTATAAGTAAGGGGGGGAAACCTCTAAATCTCAGCAAATTTAACTCTATTTCACAAGGTTAAACAGCTAATATGGAATAGAAGATTGAACTCATATCCCATCTAATTCCAAAGTTTCTCATGCTACATATATTCTTTAAAAGCCTATTAATAGTCTCTAATTCCTAAACAGGTCAAATCCAGCATCTGTGCTTAATATCTGGCTTCACCAATCTGACTAATTTCCAGTTTTCTATTCTCTAATGTGGCCATTCTTAACTGTTCCCAATCTGTTGTGTGAAAGTAGGAGTGCAGACATTAAGAATCATTCTGTTGTTTGGTACTTCTTAAAATCTAAGTTCTTTTACTGTAAAGGATCCAGCCATGATCTCAGGATGGATGTGAGATGTAGATATAAAGAATGTAGAGCGTATACCATATAGAGGTACCAGCATACAGCAGGTAGGTGTGTAACAATAGGACCCACTGTTACTAGTACATTATTTCTTCCTCTCTGTCTTTGCTCATTGTATTCCCCAAGTGTGAAATGCTTACCCTTCTGGTTGCTGTAGCCTGACATTCTAAGGCTAAATCGCATATTTACTAAACCTTCTCTTTAGTACACATTGCTCTCTCTCATGTGCAATCCTGAATGTCCTGTCCCTATACACCAGATGACCAGTGTTATATACTATCTCGTTCTTTCCTGGTTCTATGAAAGTGAATCTCACACGTTAATTGTTGAGCTTGCTTGTACTTCTGTTGTCATCTCAAAGCTCCTGGCAAATGTACCAAAGAGATTTGTTAACAGATTGATGGAAAAATTTAAACATTAGAACTGAGCAAGAAAAAAAAAGATCAAGTTGAATATTATCTTGTTTGATTTGATTTAGGAATTGACGGTCTCAGTTTAGTTTATGTGACTCAACCTCCGAAACCAAACAACACATCCATAACCAGCCCTTTTCACTGCTTTCAGATCATTCAATAAACATAATTTGATTTCTTTCTAAATAATATTGTTATCTAATTTCCTTCATTAGTGGTTTGGTAAGCAATGCCTCTGGGTTTTCATGACCTCATTCACTGGGTCCCCGGCCTCTTGCAAGGTTTTTCCTTTTATTTTTTGCATCAGCCACAATCTTACTTCTTGACTGTAACCTATGCCTTTTCTGTTTAAATGTGCTTCCTGTTTTTTGTGTGCGTTATTTACAAACATAAAGGCCTTGGGTCTTCCTCTATTATTTCTAGTTCATGGCGTCTTCCTACCCATTGTGTCTCTTTATCTTGAGTTGTTTCTTTCACTACTGTTCCCTGAATATATATCTCAAATCACTTCCTCTTAGGGCTACCTCTTCTTTAAGAGGAAGGACTTTAAAGTAAAGCTCACTAAAACAGATCTTTTGTTTTCCAACCAAAGTTGACAACGTCTATTTTTCTGAAGCCCCCTCCCCTGCTAGTTCAAGACTCAGAGAAGTTAATCATAAATCAAATCAGACAAAATCCAACTTGTTCTTTTTCTTGTCACTTCTGTAAAGGTTGAATTTTCTTCATTAGCTAAGAAATCTCTTTGCTACATGGCCAGTCACACCATACATATTGCTGTCTTCAGGAAATGCCATACCAGGGAGAAGATCCTGACAGGTTTATGGACTAGCCACCAAGGAGAAACAGCAAAGATAAATTGAAAGGTGCATATATATATTGAACTCTCTGAATTCCTTATTCTGCTGGGGATCAATGCAAAATTTATACTTAAAGGAAGACACATCATCAGTGTTGCATATTGCTTGTAGAGAACCATTTTGGACCATGCTATGTAGCAAGGCCACTTAATTAAAGACCCTGTGGTTGCTAAGTGTTCAGCTCACAAAGGATGAGAAGAATGTAAATGTCAAGCTTGCAATTTGCTATATTAAACAATCTCAGAACTCTAATGATGTGCTTTCCAGTCCAGTCAAGTGTTAGTTCCTCTTATGATTAGTCCCACCATCTTCAATACAAGGTTTCAAGACTCTCCTGATAGCTTTCAGTTAGCAAATAGGGACAGTGAGAGAGAACTTTCTTAGCCCCTAAGTAACAGTATCACTTCTACTACATTCCTTTGGGGAGAACTAGAGGTATGGCTTCTCCTATAAGCAATAGTAACTAATTTGATTGTGTTATGAGAAGAATGAAATAGACTTGGTGAATCCATGTCTGTAAAGGAAAATACAATATTGGGTTGGATTTTTAAAAAATCCAGATGATTCCTATTTTTCTACCAACCAATATACATATCAAAAAGAACAATTTAGCTTTCTATTTCAAACAGATGGCATGGGTTGTGAAAAACCAAAAAGTACAGTGGCTTCATATGCTTTGAGTAGTATTTGAATAAATGAGGATTAAAAAGTTTATTTGTTAAATGTGTGTCCTATATTAATGATGTTTCAATAGTGATATGGTGGGAACAAATTCTTATCCACCAAGAAACAAAGAAAAACTGTCTAAGAAGCAGAAATGAGCATTGAAACCATCACAATCCAGCAGGTTCAATGTTCCTTAATATTATCAGTGACATTTTATTGTAAAGTTTCTTTTCATTGTGTTAAGTCTCCAAATCACTTAGATGGAAGAAAAGAATCATGTTTTTCTTGAAGTAACTTAATGTACAGAGTTGAGGGTATTTTTCCACAGTATCAATGGTAGGTTTTAAAGTGGAAGAAAAAAAAAAAAAAGACCAGTATGCTATATTTACATGGATAGAAAAGGTCATTCTCGCAATAGTGTGAAGGATATGAATTTGATATAAATACAAGAGTACTTTATGGTAGAGAAGATTTTCAGAATCTCCTGGAAGACAGGCAGACCTACTTACAGACAATAGCCTAGTAACCATGCTCCCCTGGGGTGACAGACGAGAGCCCTACATAGAGGGCCATAGAGCAGCGTGAGAGGTCTTGGACAAAGACAGGGAGGTTTCATATGTGGCTCTCCTATCTCTCACAGAAGGCATGGAAGAGCCCCAGAGTCTGCCTGGAGCTGGCGGTCTCTGCATCATGACACAGAACGTCGAATTCCACCCAAGGGGTCCACTCTCCACCCTTGACCCTAGTCAAGATCACATGAGAATGAACAAAAACTAGGACTATGTGGGGGCAGAGTAGCGCTGTAGCAATGAGGCCCCTAGGGACATTGCAAAGCCCTGAAATTATTCTCAGTTTTGCTATGTAGTAAGAGCAGCCCCAAATTAGCAACCATTTCTTGGTGAAGATGTGCTGAGCTTGTATATCCACTAACCTCTGCCTGATATTTTCAGATTTGTTCTGCAAGTCTCTGGAAGTTTAATGGCCCATTGTCAGCATGGGAGGACCAGAACAATTATTCCAAAGTTATTGTGGGGCTGTTTTTAAGGGCATAAAGTCCTGATGCCAGAGAAGCTAAACTCCTCATCTTTTGAACACTGATGTAAACCACTGGGATGGCAGAGCGAGCAGTGTTACCAGAGAGTAGACCCCATGTTTCTGGGAGTCAATGCGGAAACTCGAACAGGAAGAGGAGCGGGATGGAAGGCTGCCTGGGCGCAAACAGGCAGATTCCTGTTGGCGCTTGAGTTCTATCTCCTCCCTTCACCCACTCCCTGAACATTGTTGGATCTGATCTGATAGCGAAGGGGTACAAGTTGTCACCAAAGGAGGCAGCTCAAGGCAATATTGTTTCATAATATAGCTTCCCTTCTTTCACCTTGGTTTTTTACCAAATATGAAAATAGCATGCACATTGAGAAAGATTTTGAAAGTACAGAAATCATCCAAAAAATAATTTCTTATAATCTCAACATCTGTTACCCGCTGCTCTAGAGTAAAGACTTCTGAGGTCGAGTACAGCTCTGTCCTCAGAACCTGGGAGAATAAGGACACTCAGTAGGTGTTGAATACAACACTTTCATGTATGATTCAATCCAGTTTTGAACGAATCAATAGGTTGCCAAAGATTGCTTCTTAATATCTAATTGTACATAATCCTATATTCCAAAGCATGTATTTTTTGGCCAACTTGTGCATATAATTTTTTGCTTTGTATTTTTTTATTATCATAAAGTACACCTAACATAAAAATTGTCATGTAACTGTGCTTAAGTAGACAATAGCCTTAAGGACATAGACCTTGTGGTGCAACTGTCCACTGGGCAGTTTCAGAACTTAACTGAACTCTGTATCTACTGAAAATGACACACTTACCCTCCCTTCCCCAGCCCCTGGTGACCTCTACTCTACTTTCTTTATGAATTTACTGTTCTAGGTGCCTTATATAAATGGCACATCTGATGGGTTACTAGAATATTCTCTAATATCTGTGTTTTTGTATCTGACTAATTTTCCTTAGCATAGACTTTTAAAAGTCATCCAGGTTTGTAGCATGTATTTGCATTTTAATCCTTTTTAAGTTGATTATAAGTTCATTGTGTGTGTATAATATGCACGCATGTACATACATGTGCACAACAGACACATACACACCATGCAGTGCACATACATATCATGCATGTAATAGATATATACTATGTATGTATATGCATGATGTGGGTATACATGCACAACATGTTTACAAATGGTGCACATGCATGATGCATGCGTATCATATATGTGTGTGATAATATCCATACCATACTATATGTATAAAAACATTCTATTTCTTCATGTATCTTTGGATGGACTTCTGGTTTTTCTTCCCAGTATTTACAGTTTTGCATCTTCTCTTTTTACTTCATATTTTACAAGCATTCTCCATTTGATTACACATTCATTATATATTACATACAATAAATAGTTGCTACATATTAAAATTTATATAACAAATATAAACATGTGATAGACTTACTATAAGCAATATATATTTCTTCATGTTATTATTTTATCTTTGGAAAATCATTTCATCTGATTGAGTAACAATCTCCTTATAGGTGTACAGTAGATTTTATAATCATTACCCTGTGCTTGAACATTTAGCTTGTTTCAGACTTTTGCCATGGTAAGGAAAGCTTCAGTACTTTTAATTACAAGCCTTTGTTTAAGTGTACAGGTGACATTATTGTTTTCTAAAGATAGATTCTTAGAAGATGAATTGCTGTGATGATTACATTTTCTAAACATCTCTTGATGTTCTCTGAAAATTTACTCATCAAATGGCCTTCCACTAGAATGTTTGCTTGCTTTTTTTAGTACAAAACCCTCATTACTTTAGTCATATTTCACATCTATTAACATATGACAATAAATCTATTAGAAAAGAGTAGCATTTCATTTTATCATCATTTTATAAATGATGTAAAATTTACTGCAAATACACAGAAACATCCTCTAAGAAAACAAGTTCTTTTTAATATCAGAAGTAATATTTTATAATGCAGTGTATCATAATCATGAATAATAAATAAAGTTCTGATTAAGGTTTTTCAATGGTTTTCCAGAAAGGAACATGTGCTACCCAATTGTGCTTGAGAAAGGTCACTGAATGTTATTGTTTGTCATTTGCTAATTTGATTGATGAAAGAGTATCTTGTTGACTTAATTTACATTTGATGGGCTACTAGAACTCTCGCTAACATCTGTGTTTCTTCACAGCAGTGCTCAAGATACCTGCAGTAGCAAGTCAGTGGCAATGAGCAGGGGGTACTAACCACCATATGTATGATTATGTGACCACCTGCATCAAGAGCCTATCCACATTTATAGTGACTGGTGTATTTACCAGTCTCAGGTCTCTGTCCTTCTCTCAGCCTCCTGGGGTTGCAAACTGGCTGCCCTCAGCTGTAGTCTCAAGTGCTCTCCTGACAATTCCTTTGGCTTATTGTTAATGGGATTATTTGCTTTTGCAGATGAGTAAATCAAGATTCAAATAGAGTCAGGAACTTTTCGAAGAAATTCAAGAGATAAGTATACAATCTGAAATTTGAGTCTCTCTGACCCTGCCTTTTTCTTTCCATTTGCTTGTAAAGCACTGGTAATTTGCATCAGGTATATTGAAAAGAATATAGATTGCTTTCATTTTATTGGTCTCTTCTTTATGGTCTCTTAGATGGGTGAATGAAATACCTGTGCAAAATGGCATGTGTTAGAATGTTATGTTTTTAATCTTTTGATTTTTAAAGCATGGTGGAGGCCAGTAAACACCCTAGAATCTCATCTTGGTTCTGCAGCTTGCTATTTGCTAGCTATTTGACTTTGAACAGTTCATTTAATGTTTCTGTGCCTCAGTAATAGTGACATCCCAATTCAGAGTTGTTGTGAAGATTAAATGTGGTAACACATGTAACTGAATCTAGCAGGCATCTGGCTTGCATTAGGTGGCCCATAACATTTTTAAAGTTTATGGTAAGATGTCAGTTGGGAAAAAAAAATATACAGGAAAGGAAAAGTAATTCTCTTTAATAATTTACTGAAGAGCAACACAAACACTTAAAAGTAAGCAAATTATTATTGTAAAAATGGCACAAAGAATTATCATGGTTAATGTGATCACCTCCCAAAATAAGAAATAAAACATTAGCAGCAATGCTAATTTGTTGTCCTTCCTAATTACTTTTCTACTATGCCTTTCCCAACAGTAACAAATTTCTTGATGTTTCATACCAAAGGGATTAGTCGTGCCCATTTCAAGTAAATGATACTTGACCCCTACTTCAAGCCACATGCATCCCATAAAACATCAGAAAGAAAATAAATCACTCTCATAAGCATGATTTTAAATCAAGGGGGAAAAAGCCATTTTAAGAAAAATATCCTGTACATACAATTGAATCTTGTTTTGTATTTCTGTAACAATAAAAAGTACTGAGCATCATTTTATAAGCCTGTTGTCCATTGGCAGAACTTTCGTATAGCCTCAAAGAAATCCTCACACCTCTGAGGATAGATTTTATTTTTTAAAAAAGAAATAACAAAAACAAAAATGAAAACCAACAAATGTTGGTGAGGATGTGGAAAAAGGGAGTGCTCATAGACGTTGAGAAGAACATAAACTAGTCCAGCCCCTATGGAAAATTATGCAGATGTCTCCAAAAACTAAGAATCTAAATACCATATGGTCCAGCTATCCCATTGCTGGATGTTATATTTACTCCAAGAATACATAAAATACAAATTTGAAAAGATATCTGCATCCCCATGCCCACTGCAACATTATTCACAATAGCCAAGAGCTAGTAACAACCTAAGTACCTTTCCACTGTGAATCTTGCTGGGAATCCTTTTTATTTTATTTTATTTTATTGAGATAATATTGTCTTATAGCACTGTAGGTAGTACAGAGGTGGAGGATTGCACCTCTTTATATTTATTTAATTTTATTTTACATTGTTGTCTACCCTGGGGCTCTCCCACCACCTTATCACCTATGAACCATTATCTTAATCTTTTGTGCTCATCCCACCCTGATTTTTGCCCCTCCCCTTCTCTAATTCTATCCTTTAGTTCTGCTGAAAGTTTTAAATTTTTCTTGTCTGTTTGCTTGTTTTCCCTATACCCCTTATATAAATGAGACCATCTAGTGTTTCTCTTTTTCTTTCTGGCTTATTTGGATTGCACCTCTTTAGATGTATGCCACAAGTCATCCCTGCCACCAAGGAACCTACTGTCCTTTACATAGTGGAATCCATTTTTCCCCTTGTCTAAATATATAGACAAGGGGAAAAATATATATATATATATATATATATATATATTTTTGAGACTAGGTCTTGCTATTTTTGCCTGTGGAACCACAGGCTCCCGTTGCCTGGGGGGGCCACAGACTCAAGCAATCCTCAGTCTCAGCTTCCCAGGTGGCTGAGATTACAGGCATGTGCCACCATGCCCAGCTATTTTTTTGGGACTAGGTCTCACTACGTGCCCCCAGTGGGACTCAAACCCCGATCCCTGGCCCTGGCCGTGGCCCTTGTCAATATTATGAAGACACTGAAAGAAATGACATTGTTCAAGGACCTGTTAAATATGCCAATTAAATTAAAACTCAGTTATTTTTTCAATTATCATTCCATGCTCTAGTCTATTATTAGATGATACCTTAAAAGATTATTGTAAGGCATAGATCTACTTTACCCAAAACTAAGTGGCATTCAGTTGTTTGATGAAAATATAGAAAACCATCAAAAAGTTAAGTGTTATTATTTCCTCTAGTGATGATCACGTCTCAGTTCAATGTGTCTTGCTATTAAAATCAGTGATCTTATACTTTATACTTCCTTAGTTCAAAGAAATGAGTATGTTATTGTGACCAAGAGTATACTATAGGAACTTCATTTTTTATAGGCAAATTAGCCTGTGGTCAAATGAGTGTCATTGTATGTCATTTCACTTATCACAGAATCCAAGACCTGTTGACAATGTTAAGGACTTACTCTATTAAGCATAACCCTGAATCTGTAAGAGAATAGATTCTGAACTGACATGGGAAACTAGTGCACATTTCTACCCCCCACATAAAACATGCAGAAAACTATTTCAACACATTGAAAGGAGAGTCTTAAAGCAGGTATAAAATAAGAAGCACAACCAGAAAACATAAAACTCGGAGTTAATTCATGATAATAAAAATGGTGGATCATACTAATTCAGAAGATCCTAATCTGAAACACAGGCAGAAAAGGGTAGTTATAGAGTCAGATCAGCTTTTAGAAGAAACTCAAACTCAGGTTCAATGTGAGGGGAAAGGAGCAGAAGCAACGAATAAGCAACTAGGCGACTGAAATGTGTAGCACTCCTCCTTCCCACTTTGTGTAGAGCAAGAAAGACATCAGCGTCTGAACACTGGCTGAAACAGAATTGACCAGATAGAGCAGATGCTGCATTACCCTATCTCCAAAGATCTAACAGACTTATTAGCTAAGTAAGGTTGTCAAGTATAGGCAATGTTTGGCTTCCGACCACTGCAGGAAAACAAATATCACAGTAAAGTGATTTACAATTTAAAAAAAAATTTTCTTTTGTTCTTTAGATCACAACCTCTGTAAGTATTTTTTTGGGATACCTTCCCCCTCCCTCCTCCCTCTGGTGCCCCTTCCATTCTCTCAAACCCCACTTTGTTGTTTACTAGTTTTGCTAAGTTCATTTGTCTCTTTCCTGCGGCAGTGTCCTTTCCCTGGGTGAGGGACTGTGTTGTTAGGACCAGGCGAGCCTTGCTGGTAGGTTTTCAGTCTTAAGTTTGCGTTGGGTGGCCAGGTTATATTCATTTGTGATCTGTCCATATTTTCTTGCTGCAGGCCATCTTCTCCAATCCCATCTCCATTGCTTTGCTGCTTTACCTTATGGCTATAGTGTCAGATTTAGGGGGTCTCGCCCCCAGTTAGTGTCGGTGAAGAAGTTTCTCTGTGGATACAGGTGTCTGTGAATGGGCTTTAAAGATCATCTCCTCTGCTTCAGTTTTCAGTTTTGCTGTGGGGCCAATTACCCCATCTTTGGTCATCCTCTCCTCTCCCGTAGTGTGGGGAGGGGCTTTGCTCTCCTTGAAGGCATCTCCAAAATGAAGTCCCGGTCTTCCTGGCCCTTATGTGCATGGTGACATCGTGTCTCTACAGTTGTTTCTCTTGTCTCGCATGCGCTGGTTCTCTCGGTTGTCCATCTGCTGTGTCCAGCTCAGGCTTGTGGGCTGGATTTTTGCATGGTCCCTTGCCTGTTCTACGTTGGGGTTTGTGTTGCATATGTTCTTGATCCTCTGAAGTTTAGTGGGAGTGAGAGCGAAATGGAAGGGGCTCCCCTCCAACCCCCCCCCCCCCGGCACCCACTTGCCCACACAGCCGAGTCTGCATCCTCCCATGCTCCCCTTGGGCTAGGAGCAGAGGGCAACATGGCTGCCCTGATCCGAGCTGCAGATGGCTGCCCTGTGAAGCAGCCATCTGCTGGTGGGTGGGGTCACCTCCCCCACCCCATCCCCCCTCCGAGGCTCACCTGGCTTAGGGGGCTTACCCAGGATCCTTGACCTCCTTTGCTCCCCACTGGCAAGGGAGCCCCGACAGTCAGGGACCCAGGTGCACAGACAGCCGTGGGGTGACTCGATTTACACATTTTTTTGTTTGTTTTTCACTGCATACAAACTAAAAATGTAATGTGCTAAGGATGCAATAGCATTATGTCTGAAAGCAAAGCCACAGTACTTACCTTAATTAAATGTGACACAGAGACATGCAAATGCTACAGACCTAGTTACTGCAACCAGGTACTGCATTTTATTAATAGAACAACCTCTCATGCTGATTCTTTAGGCATCTGACTAAAGAAGCTTTGCTGGTTAGCAACCAGATTATTACTAGATTTAATAGGAAAACTATTATTAAGGGAAAAAACAGGACCAATACTGAAAGTTCTTAGTATTGAAAGCATTCAACTCAAAACTGTTTTCTTTAAAACCCAACCAACAGGGAGAAAATTTTTACCCTCCATACAAGTGATAAGGGTTTGATAACAGTGATCCACAAAGAACTCACATAACTTAGTAAAAACAAAGCAAAAAGTCCAGTTAAAAAATGGGGAGAAGACCTAAAAAGACACTTCTCCAAAGAGAAAATACAGATGGCCAATAGGCATATGAAAGAAAGTTCCACATCATTAATAATCATGGAAATGCAAATCAAAACCACATTGAGATACCATCTTACAATAGTAAAAATGATTCATTAAAAAAAAATGGACAAGTGTTGGCTTGGATGTGGAGAAAAAGGGAACTCATACACTGCTGGTGGGAGTGCAAACTGGTTCAGTCACCATGGAAGGCTGTGTGGAGGACCCTCAAACAATTGAAAATGGAGCTACCATTCGACCCAGCAATCCCACTACTGGGAATCCACCCAAAGGCTACAAAATCACTAATTAAAAAGAACACTTGTACTCACATGTTTATTGCAGCAATATTTACAATAGCCAAGAAACGGAAACAACCCAAATGCCCCAAAACTGATGAGTGACTGGAAAAGATGTGGTATATTTACACAATGAAATATTATGCATCAGTCAAAGAAGACAAACTTACGTCATTTGCAGCAACATGGATGGAGCGAGAGGGAATCATCTTAGTGAAATTAGCCAGAAAGTGAGAGAAAAATAGGATGGTCTCACTTATATGAGGGATTTAGGGGAACAAAACCAAACAGACAAAAAAATTTTAAAACTGTCAACAGAATTGAAGCATAGCTCAATTGAAGCTCAATGAATCTCCTCAATGGGAGGAGAATACAATCAGGGGAGGGGGGACACAAGAGATAAAGAAGGTACACGGGTGATAAGGTGATGGGAAAATATCGGGATAAACAAAAATGTAATATTTATATATGTGTTTATATATATGTGTGATAAAAATGGCAAAAACCTGCTTTCTTTAAAAAACTGATCACTTACTGGAACAAAATAGTAATATGCTAGCACTTCTTTGGCAGATCGAGGGTACCAGGTCAGGATGTTAGCAAGAGAGAAGCTGGAAGTATGTTCTTCTTGGGTAACTTCTAATTTTTAGATCAAGTCATACATTTGAGAGCAAGGTTGGAGCAAAACAGGATCCCACATACCTTGTTTTAGAGTTGTAAAATGGCACAACCTTTTTGGAAGGAAAGTTTACAATATTTATCAAAAATACAAATGCATTTGCGAATTCAACCAGCAATCCTCCTCCTGGGTATTTTCCTACAGACAACTCCATACGTGTGAGGGATACAGCTTTTCCACTGATACTACAAACAAACAGTTGAGAATCATTCCATTGACCAGCAGTAACAGGATGACAAATAAACCATAGTTATCCATACAGTGGTACACACAGTTACCCCTCCTCCTCCACCAAAAAGAAGCAAGTGAGAAAGATGAAAATCATTTTTATGTTCTGTTGTAGAAAGGGCTTCAAGTTGTTAAGAAGAAAAGGAAGGCACTAAAATAGAGGGAGAAATATGTTCTGCATAAAGTTTGAAGCAAGTAGTAAAAGTGATGAACTATAGATAGGGTAACTATATATTTTTTTTGCTTAAATGAGATATTTTAAGAGTGAAAGGGGACACTATTAATATTTATTCCAAGACAACAGAAGCCAACCAGTTCCTGTGGTTGCTCTACTGAAAAGGGGTGGTGGAGAGGAGGGGGTTTGGGAAATAAGGGGCAAGTGAGAGTGAGACATTTTGGAATCATGCACATATATGATCTGCTGAAAACAATAAGAAATATAGTTTAGAAGATATCTGTGAATATAAAAATCTGTGGTCATCATAATATTTGTCACTAGTCTAAGCATTTGATGATATCTCATCTCCATGCTGGCAGTGTTTAAAGACAAGACTCAAGCATGCATGAAAACAGTACCACCTTCTCATAGGGGAGGACAGTCTACCTTTATTCATTCATCCATTCACTCAGTCGTTCATTCAGCTTTCAGTATATAATAATTGAGAACCTTTAAGTGATGGAGTAAGTCAGCACTGGGAGCTCTCCAGGGTTGGGGATAGATCCTGTCCTGTTCATGGAGTTCCAGGTTGAGTAGGAGTTACAGATAAGAGTATAGGACATAGGGCAGTGTGGGAAAGTGCTATTACCAGAAAGGAAGCAATGCTCTGGCTACTAATGCTCTGGCTACATGGACATCCCTAAGGAAATCATAGATTACTTGAATAGTGAGATTTCTAATTGCTTGATTGATGCAATAACATAAAATGCATCTTATATCCCTTCCAAATCTGTGCTTTAATTGTTGTATGGCACACAGTAAATGTTACTTGTAGTTTGGAAAAACTCAAATGGAGTAAATTCAAATTGCTCTGCTTAAATTGAAAGGATGGTTTGATAGTATAACAGTCCAGAGTTGTAGGTTCTAGTTCCCCTCTTCCACCGACTTGGTGTGAGAATTTAAGGAAGGTAACAAGACTGTAAATTTTAGTGGTGTCTGGCAAATTGCTCTCTGTGGTCTTCCTAGAGCCACCGTGCTCTGTCCAATTTGCAGATTTTTTTCTCTGTATTTTCCTCATTTTAATTGAAGACATTAAATTCCCCATTTCATTGACACAAGAGATGGACTGGTGAGAGAACCAGCGCATGCGAGAATGGAGAAACAACTATAGAAACACAATATCATGAAGCGCACCTATGCGTTCACCAGGTCTGAAAGAGCCAGGACCTCCTTACAGAGATGCCTGCTAGGAGAGCAAGGCACCCCACCCCACCCCATGGGAGAGGAGAGGAAGGCCAAAGAGTGGGGGCATTGGCCCTATAGCAAAGCTGCAAACTGAGGCTGAGGAGATGATCTACAACGGCCATTCACAGATGCCTGAATCCACAGAGAAACTTCTTCACCAACACTGGTTGGGGGTGAGACCCCCTAAACCTGATGCCAGAACAATAAGGTGAAACAGCAGAACAACAGAGAAGGGAGTGGAGATGACAGCTGGCAAGCAGAAAACATGGACAGACCACAAATAAATACAGACTGACTGCCCAATGCAAGGTTATCACTGAAACCTACCAGCACGGTTAACCTGGTCCCAAGAACACAGTCCCTCACCCAATGAAAGGACACTGTGACAGGAAAGAGACTAAAGGACTTAACACAGACTAGCAAACAACAAAGAGAGGGGTTAGAGTGAGTGGAGGGGGCACCAGAGGGAGGGGGAGGTATCCTCAAAACCATTTACTGAAGTTGTGATTTAAAAGTAAAAATAAATTAATTAAAAAAATTAATTTCCCATCTCAGGACCTTTGAGAATGCTAAGTGTACATTCCTGGAATGGTCTTGCTTTTAATCTTCACACGGCCAGCTCCTCCTCATCTATTAAATTAAACCTTTACTAAAATTGCTGATGATCTTAGTAACCATCAAAGTTAAGTGCCTCGTTATTTTCTGTTTCCTTCACAGTTTCAATAATAATAATAATAGTAATAATAATGATAATAATAATTATTATTATTTCCAGGTGTTTCATCTGAAATTAGAATCTTTGCAAAGAAGGGGCTTTTATCTCTACGGTCTGACACCAGCTAGTTCTCATAGATTATGTTGAATGAATTGATCATATCCTAATTTTTTGAGTTGAGTCATAGGGTGAATAGATAATCTCCAAAGTCCCTTTTCCAGTTTAAATAACAGCTGTGTTGTGTCCAGGCTAATTTGGCACCATCGTCCCGACACCCCCACAACACCTACTTTCAGTGGAAGGGGTTGTGGCAACACTAGAGTGATTGCAGGCTGTGCTGGCAGGTTTCTGAGGCAAATAATGCTGTTTCCAAATCTGGATATTTCAGAGGCAGAGCTCCCACAGGACACCAGCTTTTCTGTCTGGATAAAATTCTTGCAAAACGGATAATTATTTATAGCAGTTTATACAACTAACATATAATTCCGCTGCCACTAAAGTAGCAGAGTTGACAAGAAGCTTGCCAATTATGTATCATTTCAGGCCCCTCTGCACAAATCTATTCTCTAATAACCAAAGATCATGTTCCTTTGGGTTCCTTTCTCTTGCAACTGTTTCTTTTTTCCATTTCTGCTTTTAAACTGAACTGCAGAGGCTACATCTTCCCTAATAAAGTGGTTATCTCTGAGATCCTGTTGTCCTGCTCCAGAGCTGACACATTCATATTATCACTGACATTAACCCAGGCTAGAAACAACTGCTAATGAAAACCAGTTAAAGGAACATGAAACTTTTTCATTCACAAATATTTTTCTGCAAATACACAAATAGTTTTTAAATGTCTTCGTGGTGACCATTAAATCAAATGTTTTCCCTCCCATCTTCTGCTGGTGCTCAGATATCTGGGGATGCTGTGGAACCATGGCTTAGGGAGTGCTTGCTGAAGCTGCAGATGAGATTCACTCCAAGTTCTTTGTGGGAGATGATATAGAGGTCTGAATGGCAGAATGGATTGCTCAACGGCAGTGGGAGTGGTGGAGGGTAGAGGGGAGGATGCAAGACCACAGGCCCTGTGGGACTTAGTGAGGATATTGGCATTTATTCAGGGAAATGGTAGCTGGGGAGGGGTATTGAGGATTGGACTGATATGCTCTGACTTGATGTTCAAAAGACTGTCTTGGGCTGTTGCACTGCCAATAGGGTCTAGGGCTACTAGGATGGAAACAGGGAGATGAACCAAGAGGCTGCCCTGGTGATCTAGGCAAGAGATGATGAGTCTGGATCAGGGAGGTGAGTGAAGATGGGAAAGGGCTGCATCTAAGAGTCTAGGCAGATTATGATGATTGAACAATCTTCTCTCCAAATGGCCTAGATAAGGTTTGTGGGAGAAAGGCAAGGGTAAGAGTGATCCAAGAATGATCCAAGACCTGGGGCCTGAGCACATGTAGGACAGAGGCACCATCAACCATGATATGGAAAACTGGGATTTAGGACAAAGATCAAGAGCTCACCTAGAAACAAACTAAGTTTGGAGGTGGAGAAGTCAGTGTCTTGTGTGCTATAGGGCAGAACAGACACTTGTTAGGTGTTCAAGTTCCTGCACTCATGATCTTCTCTCCAAGGTGATGCCCCACTTTTTCACAACAGGAACCCTGATGTCTTTCCTCCCTCTTCCCATTTATTCATGGTGTTAAGATGTCTTTGATGTCATCCCTCTTTCTTGGAATGCCATTTCAGCTCATGTCTTCTGATCTGAATTCAAACCACCTGTTTTAATTTATTGATTCAACAACCATTTATCCCTCTATCCAAATGCTCGCCACTAATTTCAATTATCAGTCAAGCCCTGTCTGCCTGGGGCTCTTCTCTAGCCTCTAGTTCTATGTAGTACTATTTATTTAACTATTATTTAACTATATATACGTATGTATGTATGGAGCTCTCAGTACATGTTCAGTGACTCCTGGTGGGATTGAATTCCTAGCTCTGGTTCATTGTTTAGTTCCCAGAACTATGTTCTCTGCGGCACCTCCAGATTTAGCCTAAGCTCCTCCCTCCCCCGAGTGGTAAAGGGACCAGAGGAAGGTAAAGGGGGGAAGATGAGGGATAGGGGTGGCTGTCTAAGTTCTGAGTGTTGGATTCATGGCCTTGCTCTAATGGGTATGGGCCTTGGGCTCTTGTGCTCCAACAAAATCTTACTCTCCTGAGCCCAGTGAGTTGTCATGTCTCCCAGAGGGAGGCTGCATGGTATCATATAAGCAGCAGGAGATTTGCTCTCCAGATGACTTGGACTCAAATCTGGCTCTATAGCCTGATATTAAGCTAGCCACTTCTGTGAAACTTATCTTACCTTTATCATGACATGGTTTTCAGGTTTTAGTGACAATGAATAAATCTATTTAAATTATCTATTTATCACCCAACCATCTATCCGTCCATATCAAATCTAGCTACAGGTATAGCTAGCACAGCCCAGAGATATAAAACCTGCCCAGGGAATGCCATCTTCCCTGGAGAAACCTACCCAAACCTTCATAGACTGGCCTGTGCTAATTCTGGCATGGTCAGTTTCTTGCCTACATGCTTTGGCCAAACTCCAGAGGCCAAATTCCTGATGACCCTTAGAAGTGAGTTTAACTTGAGAGATCTGCCCCACAGGGGTGGAGAGTCAGTGTATTCACTGGAGAACTAGGGGTAAGGGAGTTCACAGGAGGTGTCACAAAGAGCAATGAATATTTCCTATATGTTCCATTCGTTCTCTTCTAGTCTTGATAACTTCTCTCAGTTCTAGATCCACATGACTTGCACCCAATAATTTTAGGTGATTGAGTAATGAGAGGACTTTCAGCCTCTCTATTGCCCTAAGAAAACAAATATGATGATAAGCTGTGTTGTTACTAGAAAGACCAGCTACACAGCTCTTGAAGAGTTAGTCATGCAGCTGGTCTCTGCGTGCCAAATCAAATGGAGAACTCACTCTGTTCAGCCAAGAACTGAGCAGCTGAGAAGAAGGCAGGGATAGTAGACATCTTCCAGTGTCCCTGCAAAGACTTGATTCCATTTAATCCTTAAACCTCCAGGGGCATCTAATCTACAAGTCCTAGATAAAGACGTTGCCTAGAGTAAATGCAGAATCAAGTTCAAAACCCAAGTTCACTGTCTGGAAGACCAGTTTTCTCTCCGGTCTTGACCTTGCCTTGGATACGGGGCTCTGTGACCCCTCTTCCTGCATAAGACAATCATCTCACTGCCTAAAAACTACATTTTACACCCTATTTGAATTTTTCAAAGGTTGCTTTATGGTTTGTAAAGTGCCTGTTTCCCTAGTATTTATGAATTTGCATGGCACAGAATATATCTGAGGGCTATGACTTCTTTTGCTTGAGTTATCCAAAAACAGCATTGCCCAATCCGGGTAAATGCAACTGTTCTACCTAAACTAACAGGAGAGGATCAGAACCTCCTATCTCTACCTGTTCTTTCATGTATGTATGTATGTATGTATGCATGCATGCATGTATGTATTTATTTTTAGGTACAAGGGTGAAAAGTCCCCAGTCTTACAAACCTGCAGATAAATATTTAATAGGAAAGAGCACTGGGTTATAAGTCAGTTCAAAGTTCTGCCTGGTCAACAGCCTTCACCTCTGTCCTGCAATATCCCTTTAAACATCCCAGATCTGTGATGCAACCTCAGTCTGGCCTCTGAGACCAACACTGTCTGCAGTCTAATGGATTTAACCCAACCATAACTCCTGATCTGGACTTGGCCATGTATTCTCTCATTTTGCTCCCCCAAATTAAGCTATCTTTGACGTGTTCACTGGGTTCCTGCCCTATTTCTTAATTTTGAATATCCACTTTTGTTGCTCGAGGTCCACTACAATCCCTGTGCGGCTAAGTTTCTGCCTTTCGAGTACCAGACATTCTCCCAGAGACTGCAGATCTAGTCTTGAAAATGGGTGTCATGCTCGGGACCTGATCTCTGTCACCATGACACCAAGTACCCAAGTACCCCCTGCCTGAACCATCTGCATTGCCCACTTCCAGCCCTTCCTTGGATTCCAATGGTCTATGAGTATTACTGGGTGAATGATACCAATTGTTTCAGCCCAAATTTTGGAGACCTCACTCTGCTTCCCAGACAGTGTGAAGCCAGGATACCCAGGCTAGTCCTCCGCAGTCTCTGTTTCTCTACAAGAGTAGCAGGGTAGGCTTTCAAGAGTAAAACCATGGGATGAAAATAAACAATTTTAAATGAGGGAAAAAAAGATTTTCCTTAAGTTGACAAGTTGTATGTCAGTGAGTGGGTCCAGAAGAGCTTTCACTGTCTAAAAGTGAACTTCTACTGCCTAGAAGGAAAAATATCCCTCGGAATCAGAACTAAGATGCCTGGCCCTTGGCTAAATGGACAATGCTGAGGACTGCTCAGTGTCAGTGTAAAATCAAGTTGCCCCATGATTCAGCAGAAAGCAGCCCATTAAACTCTATGAACTTGAGCTTTATACACTTTCTTTGTCCCCCCATAAATACTGCCCAAAACCTACCGGGCATGGTGGCGCATGCCTGTAAGTGGCGGCCTAGGAAGTCCCGGCTGGGGCCAGGGATCGTGGTTCAAGTACCGCTGGGGGCATGTAGCAAGACCTAGTCCCCAAAAAATAGCTGGGCATGGTGGCGCGCGTCTGTAATCCCATCTACCTGGGAAGCTGGGGATTGCTTGAGTCCGTGGTACCCCGGGCAATGTGAGCCTGTGGTTCCACAGGCAAAAATAGTGAGACCTAGTCTAAAAAAAACCAAAAAAAAAAAAACTGCCCAAAGCCCCATGCACAGGGAAACTGACTAGAGCCTGGGATCTGGTCTCTTGGCAGGTCACTGCTCATTCAGCTTGCTTGCTCAAGAGAGGTTGACCTGGTGATTGGTTCCAGCAGCATCAGGCAACAAACCTGATCTTAGCAAAGGCCTGCCAATGTCTTCCTGGGGGCCTGTCCCCTACAGGTGGGGTCCACCTGTTCTTCGTGGTCAGTCCAATATGACAGCCAGTCAGATCCTGTGAGCAGCATCTTGTGATTGGCAGGAGCAGAAGAAGAGTTCTGGTTCAATTTTCTTAATTGGATGAGTTGCCCCAAGCAGTCCCATGAGTTTCCTGAGGCTCTTTCCACATCCCCTGAATGGGTGAGTATGCAAGGTATTGAATGGGGGTTGGGGTAAAGGGTAACACGTGAGAGCTCTTACAGATTATGTGCAATTTGGATCTGCAACTCCTTATTTACAGAATGAAATTTTACAAGGTTAAGGTGGAAGGCCCAGCTCTTAATGTGCAGAGTCACACACAGGTAATGGTTAATTTTATCTATCAAGTTGGTTGAGCTTGGGTGGCCCAGAGAGCTGCTAAAACATTATGTGTGTTTCTATGAGTGTGTCTCCAGAGGCAATCAGCATTGAAAGAAACCAACAAAGTAAAGACTATTACCCTTCCCAATGTGGATGAGGGTCTACCCTCCACCCCAATAGAATAAAAAGCGGGGCAAGTTTACTCTCTGATTGAGCTGAGACTTGCATTTTATCCTGTCCTTAGACACAGGTACTCCTGGCTCTTGGGCCTCAGAACTCAGACTGGGATCAAAGTTTTGGCTCCAACTTCTCAGGCCTGAGTTTGGGAATTATCCCTGTGATCTTCCTTGACCTTAAACCTGCAGAAGACAGATTTGGGACTTCTCAGCCTCCATCATCATGTTTGCCAATTCTTTTTTTTTGAGACTGGGTCTCACTATTTTTGCTTGGGAAACCGCAGGCTCATGTTGCCGGGGTACCACAGACTCAAGCCATGCCCAGCCTCAGCTTCCTAGGTAGCTGGGATTACAGACACGCACCACTACTCCTAGCTATTTTTTGGTGACTAGGACTTGCTAGGTGCCCCTGGTGGGACTTGATCCATGATCCCTGGCCCCAGCCATGGCTTCGTAGGCTGCCGCTTACAGGCATGTGCGACCATGGCCACCCACGTTTGCCAATTCCTATTGTAAATCTCTCAATAGTGCGTGCTCTCTCTCACTCTCTCTCTGTCACACACACGATGAATATGTGTGTATATATACATACATACATACATATATATATATATATATTACCCCCTCTGGAGCACACATTAATGCAACATCCTTACCTATGCACAAATTGGGTCTGCTTACAACAAAACAAAAGTTTTTGATTACCATAGGCTGCTAGCCAAGACTGTCCCAAGGGATCTGTGGCCCCAGAGAAGGGTGCAGCTCTGTGGAATGGGTGTGTATTACTCTGTCTCCAACCAGGTCTTACCTGACAATTATTTTCACCTCAGCTAGCGAAGCAGCAAGAGTCAAGTGATCACAAGATACAACTGACTGTTCTCCTTCCCTGGTGCAAGCCCGCTGTGCACAGCTGGAGCCTACAGAGATTATTTCGGGTGAGATCTCATGCACACAGAGTGCCTGGAAGCAGGGGTCTGGGCCAGCAGACAAGTTGCTACCTAAGAGGGACCTGGGGAGAGGAGAAAGGATACTGGCACCATTTGTCCAGCCCCCATCCTAGGGCTCTGTGCCTGGAGGAGCTTGGAGGTGTTTCAGACCATTTCATTGACCATCCTTCCTCCTTCCTGTGTGACATGTGCACCCTTTTTTCCTGGTTGACAAGGACAAGTCTCCTACCAGCTCTTCCATGCAGTAGAGCTCTACTCTTGGCACATTTGGGGGCAAGGAGAAGAGAGTTCTTCACACAATTGCATCTTATTACGTATTCAGGGCATTTCCAATATTAGCTTTTAAACTGATTTTATTTCTTACACCTGGATAATTTTATGGATTTTCATCTATAAGCCAGAAGAAGACATAAAGCTTGCTATCTGTACAAATGAATAAAATGGATCGTTTATAAATAGATATTTTCGTTGCTTTGATCAACCATGACATTTCATAGTTTTCTCTGAATCCAAAAACCTGAGCTCAGTTTTCAAAGCCGTAGCAATGAAGTCCTGGTGCCCCGGGGAGAGCAGGCGCAAGGCTGGACAGACTGCAGGCACTGGCAGGCGCACGGGGAGGTTTCCCTCCTGCCTGTGGGCTCCTGTCAGGTCCCTGCGGTCGCCTGCCCTCGGTAGCAGGCGTTAGAAAGGAAACTCACCCAGAGTTCACCAGAGTCTTGCAAGGGAATTTGGACACGCATATGGGAGGCCCAGAGAGGTGAAAGGGCTCGTCTCAGCTGCCATGATTAGTGATGTTTGGAAACAGTGAGGTCCCCTGACTTCACCTCTGCTCTCAAGGGGACTGTAGCTAGGACAGCTCTACTCTGACATGGCATGTGCCCCTTCTCCCCCTGCCATCTCCAGAGACACATTTCCATGCTCTAAACATCCGTGCGCACTCAAGAGCCTTCTTGAATGCCAGCCAGCCCTAAGTAAGACTGCTGCCTTAACTAAGTGATTCTCTGGGGAAATGAGGGTGAGAGGTGAGACTACAGCTCCAGGTAATGCAGGAGGGAGGCAAGGGGAGAGGCTTCCATCCTCCAAGTGGCCAAAACCTGCTGATATGCAGAGGAAGGAGCCAGACTTAGGACTTTAGAGTCAGTCAAGTGTTTGATGCCCATTCAGATGCCCGGATGTTTCCTCTTGGTCTTCCATGTGAGGGGTTTCTTACCTGTCACTCCTGGCTGAGTAACACGAGTAAGAGCAAATGAATCTGTATCTCTGGACCCTAGTTTGTGAAATGAGGCAAACGAGGAAACATGGCCTGGAGGGTCAACAGAGAGACAATTCTCTTTGTAAACAGTACAGTAAATGTCACTATTATTATTAGGTATTGGAGTGTGGAATATAAACATACAACTGAAGGTTTCTGCTTCCTTTCGGAGGTACAGTCTGTGAGGTGTATAGTCACATGAAAGTATCTTAAAGACAACTGCACTCCTGAATAGTCTCATTCAAAAGTCACCTTATTCAAGTCTAATATTCCCGTGGTTAGAATTCCAAAATTTTATAAGGTGGAGTATGTTCTTGGTGTGTAGATCTACAATGAGAGTGGCATGTTTTTGCTTTAATACTGCTTTTAAAAATGTCTGAGCATTTTTTCCATTCATTTTGCAGTCTTTCTCCTACATGAGAAGGCGCCGTGCCTGTATCTATCGAATCTCATTTCATTTCATAATGATATTCAGCCATATTTAAAGCCACTGCTAAAAAAAATAGTTTGGATGGTGCTGTGCCATAAAAAAAATGTTAAGTGGTTAAGCAACACAAATTAGAAACATGATGGTCACCAAAGTCAGCCATGTTGACCTCTGCCTGGCACTCCCAGAGGTCCACTCTTTATACTGACCAGAGCCTATGAGAAGTGTCTGCCCATCATTAATGTAGGGTGGCAACCAGCCAAGGAACTAAACACCCTTTAAATTTCACCGGGACCTTTGTCTGTAAAACATTTGAATATCTCCTTAAAAAAAAGAATTTAGACCTTTTATCCATTTTTCATTGAGTTGTCTTTTTTTTTTTTTTTGCTGTTGGAATTTAAGATAAGAGTCTTGATTATTTTAGAAAATACAAACCAAAACTGCAAAGAGATATCACCTTAACCCTGTGAGAATGGGCCATGTCAAAAAGAATGGAATCAACAAAAACTGGTAAGAAGAATGTGGTGAAAAGGGAACTCTCGTCCACTATTAGTGGGAATACAAGTTGATGCCACCTCTTGGGAAAGCGTAAGATTTTTAAAGAAAATAAAAATGAAATTCCATATGATCCAGCAATACCGCTATTACATATTTTTCCTAAAAATATGAAAACTCTAACATGAAAAGATTTCTCTTTGCCTATGTCTGTGAAGCACTATAAGTAATGGAACCAACCTAAACTTCCTTCAATAGATATATACTTCATGAATATGATATATCTGTTTTAAAAAAAAGGTGAAACTCTGGCTTTTGGAACAAGATAAATGGACTTTGAGGTGAATTTGTTAAGTGAAATAAGTCAGAAAGTGAAAGCTATGTCTTGGATGGTTTTACTCCTCTGTGGAATATAAATAATCACAAAACATTCAGAGGCAAAATACAGCAAGAGTAAATCTTGGACTTAGTAAATTAATTTAATGGTTTCCAGAGCGAAGAGAGGGTTAGGAGGATGAGTGGAATAGGTATGGATGGTTAGGTGGACGGTGACAGGAACATGTACACGTATAGAAGGAAAAATATAACTCCAAAATTAAAAATTTAAAAACTTACTAGCTCAGTACTCTGGCTACATTATATCATTCTGACAAATCAGAAAGGTTTGAAGGAATCTACATTATTTCAAATATTGCCCATTCAATGATAATGTAGTAACTATTTTACATATATTTATTGAAATATTGCATTATTTAACTATACATGAAATGTGAATGCATTGTTCCAAAGACAGCAACTTCACAGAACAAATAGCACTCACATGGTTTACAGGCTCTCCAGATAAAACTGGGAACAATTGATGGGGAGAAGTGGGTGCTGATTAATTAGGGACTACTTTTGAAGGATGAACATTTCGAATACATTGAATAAAAATACATCTTGACTATGTGTGAATAGAAATAAATTTGGAATGTGTTGAATAGAAGACAAGTTCTAATTACTATAATATGCCAATTCTTTGGTACCACTGGAAATTGCACAATTTGGGAATCAATAGTTGTTATGATTGCTGCACTTTTGAAAGGACCTTCGATTCTTCCAAGTTTGAAAAGTGCTGCCATCATCCATTGGGCTTCATTCAGTGCCTCGGTAAACACCCAAAGGTTAGGAACAAAGTACGTCCAAAGGGTAAGGAGTCCTATGGGCAATTCCTAGGGTTCCTGGAATTTAGACTTACTTTGTCAGGCACAGGGCATGGATCATGTAATATTGCTTAATAACTAAGTGGAACCATTAATATCTTCCTGAAAGAAACTTCAACAGGAACTCTAGCTTTGGTTGCCAATGGATATGTTAAATCGTTTTTGGTGTTTGTTTAAATACTGTGATATAGTTGCTTAGGGGAACGCAAACCATTTTTCCCTCTCTGGGCAATTAGAAATCCTGATTTTAAAATAGCTACAAAATTCCTTCTCTGCTTGAATTAACACATCAATTCACTAATCAATAAATATTTATTGAACTCCTGCAATGGAAACTGTGATATCCCTGGATAAATAGCTCTTGACAATTTTTCTAATATCCTGTCAATGGAAATATTTCCTCTACCAAATCATCTCAACATGTTTATTTTTCCATTTTATCTTTGGACTAGTTAAAGGTACTTTTTGTCTCTTCTTTTTTCTTTTTTTTCACCTAGAGATGGATTAGTCAATCCTATATCTCTTTCCAATTATAAGTTTTACAACTTTACATGAGAAAAGTAAATGTATAGTGCCATGTTTTAAGAGATGCACACATTGGTTAAGAGTATGCAAGTTCTAGAATATGCCCTAATCTAATAGTTCCCAAACCTGGTCCTACATGAAAATCACATGATGATACAGAGAAACATAAACCAAGATTAACTCAAGGATGGCAAAAAGGACAGTAGTTCATAGAATTTTATTTGGAGACTTATGACTTCACCTTATGGAATGTTCGGTCACCAAGAGAGAAATAATCTGAACTTTTATGATCTTGGTTGTCACAAACCATTTCGTTGTACACTGTTGGTTGAATAGGTCACAAGCCTGCTCAAGGCAGGGGACACAAATCCCATCTTTCTTTCTTTTTTAATTGTATTAATTTTATTCTTCAAATCACAACTTCGGTAAATGGTTTTTGGGATATCCCCTCCTCCCTCTGACGCCCCCTCCATTCACTCTAACCTCTCTCTGTTGTTTGCTAGTCTGTGCTAAGTCCATTAGTCTCTTTCTTTCCCGTGGCAGTGTCCTTTCACTGGGTGAGGGACTGTATTCTTGGGACCAGGTGAACCGTGCTGGTAGGTTTTCAGTGTTAACCTTGCGTTGGGCAGCCAGTCTGTATTTATTTGTTGTCTGTCCATGTTTTCTGCTTGCCGGCTGTCATCTCCACTCTCTTCTCTGTTGTTCTGGTTTTTCACCTTATTGTTCTGGCATCAGGTTTAGGGGGTCTCACCCCCATCCAGTGTTGGTGAAAAAGTCTTTCTGGATTCAGGCATCTGTGATGGTCATTGTA
Source organism: Uropsilus gracilis (assembly GCA_004024945.1). NCBI lineage: Eukaryota > Metazoa > Chordata > Mammalia > Eulipotyphla > Talpidae > Uropsilus > Uropsilus gracilis. The sequence goes on along the minus strand of PVHY01011211.1, from coordinate 11,105 downwards.
GATCATCTCCTCTGCTCAGTTTGCAGCTTTGCTGTGGGGCCGATGCCCCCATTCTTTGGCCTTCCTCTCCTCTCCCATGGGGTGGGGAGGGCTGCCTTGCTCTCCTAGAAGGCATCTCCAAAATGAGGTCTTAGTTCTTTCAGACCTGGTGAGCACATAGGTGTGCTTCCTGACTTCTTGTTTCCATGGTTGTTTCTCCATTCTCACATGCACTGGTTCTCTTGATTGTCCACCTGCTTTATCCAGCTCAGGCTTGTGGGCTGGATTTTACCTGGTCCTTCATCCATTCTATGATAGAGTTTGTATTATGTTCTTCTTCCTCCTGAAGATTAGTTGGGGTGAGAGTGAAGTGGAAGGGGCATCCCCCCCACCCCACCTGTGTACTGATACCTCCCTGCAAGGGGGCAGGGCCTGGGTGGCTGGGCATGCACCCCCTTGGGCTAGGGGCTGGGGGAAACATGCATCAGCTGATCCAGGCTGCAGGTGGCTGCCCCGTGCAACCATCTGTTGGTGGATGGGGCTAAAACCCCACCTGGGCTCTCTAGGCACAAGGGGCTTACCCGAGGGTCGTTTCCACTCTTGCTTCCTGATGGCAAAGGAACTCAGATGGCTCAGGACCCTGGGCAGGCAGACAGCCCATGAGTCTGCCTACTGGCCGACGGTGCTTTAAATCTCATCTTTCGTGGCCATGATTAAAAATCTCCTGTCCCTTTGGCATTGATGCTGACTGAATACTGTCCTCTTCAAAGTGTCACCACTGTGGGGATACTATGTAACTTTCCAGGACTATCAACCTTGCTTACAGCTTGCCGGGTTACCGTTCCAAAGCCCATTGAAACTCCCCACCTTCCTGCAGTAGTGAATTTTTTAAAAAATTATTTATACATAAATTTCACGTTTGTAATCCCAGGGATTCACCTCCCCATCCTCCCCTCCTTCCCCCCTGCCCCAAGTTTTGTGCTTCAGTTTGGTGGTTAGCTTGTTTTGACTTTTCCTCATGGCTTTTGTTTATTTTTTCCCTATATCCCACATATTAGTGAAACCATTTGGTTTCTGTCTTTTTCTTTTTGACTTGTTTCTGTTGATATGATTTCTTGTGGTAGTGAATCTTCACCTTTGAATTTGATTTGGGGGCTGTCCTGTGATGGGACATTTATTCCTCAGACCTAGTTGTGGGCTACTGGTATTACTAGGAATGAGGCAGCAGTTCAATGTTTAGTTAGAAACACACTAGCAAACTTAAATGTGAGCAAAGAAAGAAAGAAAAAACAACAAAAAACCACGATGGGACTCTCCAGATGTGCAGTGAGGGCCTCTGAGGTACTTTCCAAAAATGAACATGGAGCAAATGTTGTTCCCCCACTTCTTCCCACCTCTTTAGAGTCATCAGATGGACAGGTAAAGTCTGGTGTGTCTGTTAAAAACAGCATCTTCCATAATGTTTAAAATTGTAACTTTGAAGGAAGTAGCCAGGTAACAGAATCAGAACTCTGACTCCATGTGTTTTTTACTTCTGGATTCATCCAAATGCTGGAAAAACAGAAAACAAGGCTGATGTCTCTGCAAATATGACACATCAGCTTTCATCTTGTGTTGTGGGCTCCACAGTCTTCCTGAACATGGCCTCAGGGACTTCATGCCTTGGGAAGGAGAGGTAGAGACAGCTTTTGGATATACTATAAGGGAAGACTTGACGCAGAGGACAGTATTTTATAAACTTGGTGTCCTTACCTCCTGTCTATTAGGAGTCTGGTCCTGAGGGACAGGGGCTGTGTGGTTGCCCAGGCAACCAACCATTCTCTGAGAAATGTTTCCAGACTTTCCCCCAAAGCCACGGCAATCTGTGTCTATAGCTTATGATCAATGTCATATAAACCCACAGTTGGAGTCTGGCAATGGTCAGTTCAAACAGATTATTTTCTACCTCACAAACTGATTGGTAGCCCAGAGACCAGGTAGGAGAAGAGCGAGCGTACCTAGCAGGCATCCCACACTCTTTCAGGCTAGAAATGGTTGTCATCATACTTTCAACAGAGCCCTTTCACATTTGGTATCTCACTGGTCCAAAGACCCACTTCTGAGAGGGGACCATTTAATTTGGGCATCTCTGCAGCTACATCAACAAGGACACTATCTCTTTCCCTCTCTTCATGGCCCTAGAGTATCTGTCCAATTCATTTCTGGGTATTTGACCTAAATGAAATAGGGGCACAGACCACCACCAACTGAGGAGGTAAGGAAATGTGCTTTTCCCCTCTCCTGATGTGGCCAGCATGTAAGTCTGACCACTGACTTGTCAGGGTGTCCCCAAGACAAGCTGTGTCACCATGATAAGAACCCTGGGCTGAGAACTGGAACCATCGTCTATCCTCACCTGAGTTTGTCTGAATTCCAGGTGCACACATCATCACTATGAAGGGACTCAGAAAACCGACCCCTCACAGTTACTTTAAGAATACTTCAGACAGCATTTCACGCAATTCATGGGTATTGAAAAATCTTTAAGACTGATTATTTGAAAGGCATTATTAACTGAATTCTCCAAGGGAAAAACAGAGAACCAACCCCCCAAACTATTTTTTTTATCTTAAGTTTTCAAAAGAACAAGATGGCTGTGATTCTCACAGGCCTGGAAGAACCTACCATCCACACACTATCAGAATCAGAAACTGAAGCACAGAGACTAGTACCAGGCATTGGCAGGCTGAAACTTGCTTATGATTTGGGGCAACCCAGGAATTGGCTCCCAGCTTATCTTGCAATAAGTAAACCATTTTTCATATACCTTTAGACATTGAACCCAGAGCACAAAGGCCAGGCATATGTGCAAAGCTCACTGTTTGAATGATCTGATTAAGTAGTTTATTTTGATCAGGTGAATCTATAACATGGCTGGGAAAGATCTCAAGCCAACTATTCTTATTTATTATTTATTTAAAAAAAAGACAAACTGCTTCATAAGACAAACCATCCTAATTGAATTCACTTGAGAAATGCAAATGCCTCCTTAAGTCAAAGCAACACATCCATCCCTTGAACACAGAACTAATATTTCAGTTCAATTTTTTCAAATTGAATTTACTTACTAAGCTCTTTTCCTTGGAATTTAAGTGTGGGGAAAGATCATTTGAGATCAGACAACCTGAGTTTATCTGGGTTCCAGTAGTGATCACTTACGTGTACTTTGGCAAATGACTTCACTTTCTTGAGCTTTGGATCCACCGACACCTGTAAAATGGCAACCTATGAAACAAACAAATATCCTTTCCCTGATGACATCCTAGTGTACGTAGGAAATGGCAAATGATTTGGGAGAGCTTGACAAAGTGACAAAAAGAAAATATGAAAAGCAGATGGGCTGAACATAATGTAAAGCCTGAAATTAAGCCACAACATTGTGTGCTACCTTAATCTCTAGTGAAACCATGAAGGTTTCTGATGATGTGGCTGCTGCTTCTCCTGCATCCTTTGTCTGTGGATGAGATCTGGGCCAAATAACCTGGTCAGTGGAACCAGGTACTGCTTGGGGGATAAGTTCCAACTTATCTGTGGTATTTCAGCAGAGTTCAGCAGGGAATTATTCATTCTTCATTCATTCATTTATTCATAAAGAGGGGGCGAGTCCACCCTCTTTACACCATTGAGCCTGCTTCTCACAGCCACTGTTGCAGCTGTTCCCTAGTGCCTTGTACATGGGAGTTACTTGACAAATATTGACTGAATGAATGGGCAATAATGTTCTTTTTATATTGTCAATTCCTCCCTCAAGATGTAAATAATTTCCTTTTCTTTTAAAATATCTACTTATTATTGTGATTATGAATCACACTTTTGCAAACAACAAAATATTGCCTTTAAAATTAAATCTGGGTATAATATTTTGTTTTGTCCTTTGAGATTGTAGAGTAAGTGAATTGGTGAGGCTTTTTCCTCCATTAGCCCGTATACCTAGCACCTGGGGTACTGCATCTTCCCCATGATTGTGCAGCCCAGAGGGTGTGTACATGATTAAGTGTGCACACCTGGGCCTAGGGGAGGGGGCTAAAAGGGTGCAGAGGGCATGAGAGAGTGAGCGAGGGAGCCCAGAGAAAGAGTGAAGCTTCCTGCAGGCCTGAGAGACTTGCCTGCCTCCTGCTCCCCACCCCTACCCCTTGCCCTGGCCCAGGCCCAGGCCCTGCCCTGCCTGATCTAACTGCTAAACTGCCTGAGTAAACCAATAAAGAACCTACGCAGACTGCTGAGTCTGGTGCTTACAGGTGGTGAAGAGGATTGACTGCATCACAATGCAAAATCAAGCTGTACGTCTTTTCACAGATTATAGCTATAGCTGTGACCTCACACGACAGAAGTCAGCATATTCACTCTAGAAGGAAGTCTTAAGTACTTCAACTGGGAGTTGTAGTTATAAAAAAAAATTTTTTTTTTACCATTTTTAGAATGTGTCTTTGTTTTGTAGGCTTGGACTCTAAAGCTTATTACTTATTCTCAGATTTTATTTTAAAAATCTATTAAAAAATAATTACTCCTCATCCATGTGGGATATTGTCTGGGATTCTCTGTGATGTCTGAAAGCACATCTAGTACCACCCCCTGTGCTTGTCCCAAACCCTACTACCAATGATAAAACTTAAATCATGCACAGCAAGAAGTTAAAAGCTAATAATAAAAGAACAACATAATGTAATGAAAGTTAGGTGAATGTTCTCTCTCACAAAATATTTCATTGCACATAGTATTTTGCTATTAGAGTTGACTTTGGGTAACATGACAACACAGAAAATGAAACCATGGATAAGAGGGATAGCTCTTAAGTTTTTAAAAAGTAATTATGAAATGGGGAAGGATGACTTACCAACAATCCACACAAATGACCTCACAGTGCTCTGATTCTCATCCTACAGAGATGCTGTAAGACTCCAAACCTCAGTTAGTCACTAACAAATCTCATGACCTTAGGCTGCCATTGATATTTTGGCACCTTAGTTTCTCAATCTGTGAAATGGGGTAGTAATACCTATTGCACAAGGTGTTATTAAGTATAATTAAAATTAACTAGCAGACTCATGACCCTCAAGTGTGCTGAAGGTCAAGGAAAACTTAATGCTGTCAGGCTAGCAGACAGCCATGACACTGCTTACTGGTCCACAGTCCCAGGAGCCTCATTCATAACTCCCCTTTTTTCAGCTGAGTCTCGTTCCCAGCTTATGACCTTGCTTCCTAGTTTACTGAGAAAATTAAGGTGCCCAGAAAAGCTTTCCATAGCGTCCCACCGTCACCACAGCCTCTAGCACTTGAACTTGGATACCTGGCTGCTTGAGCATGTTCTTATTGAGAAGCCAGCTTCTGGCTTCATTTTTTCCAGTTGTTGGTTCATTTTATATTCTGATTCAACCTGTAATATTTCTTCTTTCTACCTACTTTGGGTTTATTTGTATTTCTTTGTTTAGCTCCATAAGATAGAAATTTAAACCATTTCCATTGCTTTCTTTTCTAAAACATAAGCATCCAAGCTATAGATTTCTAAATACCACCTACATGTCAATTTTAAATAGGTGATGCTTTTATTACCATTCAGTCCAAAATATTCTTAAAATTTCCTTGTGATTTGACTCTTGAAGTGTTTGGGAATGAGTTGATTTCTAGATATTTGCAGAAGTCCCATATGGATTTTGATTAAAATCCCAAGATTCAGTCAGAGAATATATTCTGATATTCTGCATAATTTCAATTTGTTTAGACCTATTGAGACTTGTTGGTCTAGCATATAGTTTCCTTAGTAAATATTCCATACACACTTGAAAAGAAAAATCCAGTTTTTGTCTATGCCATATCACCTTAATGAGTCTTTTCTGATCTTGGAAGAATGTATTTTCTACTTGGTAGGACTATTCTATAAATACCAATTAACACAAGTTAGTTTACAGTGTTGCTTCAATATTCTGTGTTCTTACTGATTTTTTATCTAAGATTTTTTTAGCTAAGATTTAGCTAAGATTGTGTATCTAAGATTTATATTTATACTATTTTGTTCTAAAATTGATTTTTTATCTAAAGTATGTATCTAAGGTTTATGCTTTGTTCTAATATTGCTGTGAAGAATGTTGACATTTCTAATTTCACTAGAAAATTTCCTTACTTATTCTATCAATTCCATCAGTTTTTGTTTAATGTACGTTGAAACTGTGATTAGATGCCAACACATTTAGGATTATTTACTATCTTCTAATGTCTACCAACAGATACTGCTTTTATTGAGTGTCTAGGTTTTCTGTTGATATTTATTGTGATGAGCAGTTAAGTAAAATGCTTGATTCTTCTGTATCAAGCATTTAATTAATATTTACTAGAAGGAATCTAGAGAAATCTTTAGTTTAGTTGGTTAGTAACTGAGGCTTAAGGTTAATCTTTACTACTCTAACTACTACAATTCACATGCTAGCAAGGACTTCCTAATCTAACTGGTCTGAACACAAATATTTCCTAGCGATATGTGAGCTGGAGAATTCTTTTCAAAGTTCCCTTGGTTGTTTTTTGTCTGGTGTCGTAAAGGTCTATTCTGGGCCCCCATAGATTATATTCAGCTGAAGATTCACAAGGACTCCTGAGCAGATTAATAAAGGCTTCTATTTTCATCATCATCTCCTCTCTCTGGCTCTACTCGGGCACGCCAGATGCCTGGGCCTCTTCAAAGTCGAATTTTCATCTCAACTCACTAAGACTACTTGTTCTACCTGAATTTCCCCTTCTGGTCCTGCATACCAGAAACTGTCAACCCAGGGGACAGTTTGGGTGATTGCAGCATTCATTCATTAAGCTCCCTCCTCTCAGCTATTACATTCTTTTCTACTTTGTAAATTGCTTGCTAAATGGAAAAATCGAGAGCTAATTTCCCCTACTGGCCCCCAAGTGAAGAAAGTAAACAACTGTCTAAAGCTAGAACTTCCTTTTACATACCAGACTTGATCTTTGTCAAAAAGTGAAGAATATGTTTTTGGGAGCTGTCAGGCCAAGCATCCTATTTGTGATGCCAGTTGCAGTCCAGTTCATCACTGGTGCTAGGAGTTACACAGACACACCAGGCAAGGCAGGGCCAGGGCCAGGTGCACCCTTCAACCCCTGAGGAATCTTCACACACTCTCTCTCTGGGCTCTTTCTCTCATGTTCTATTCCCGTGCTCTCTCACCCTAGGATGATGTCTCCCCACCCTTTTATCCTTTCTTCCCAGGCCCAGGTGAGCCCACTCACGCATGCACACACCCATTGGGCCAGGCATGCACAATTATGGGGAGCGTGAGCTACCACAGGTGATGGTTCTGGAAGCTAATGGAGGGAAAAGCCTGACCAACTCACTTACCCTATAGCAGTGTTCCTTGTCTCTCCCATATTACTTAATTTAGTTCTCCACTGGCCATCCCTGCCTCACACACATGCAAAACTTCTCCCATATAAAAAGTAAGAAGAAAAAATTTCTCTACTCTACTTCCCCTACCAGCCATCATGCTATTAACTTGATTCTCTTTGTTGCAAAACTTCCTGAAATAGCTTTCCATATTACTGTCCTCAGCTCCTATCCTCTTATTCATGGTGAGACCTAGTCCAATCAGGCTTATTCTCCTTTCCCATAAACTGCCCTCCTCAAAGTCAAAGACAACCATCTTGTAGCTAAATTTAATGGGCAACATGTGGTTCCCATCTTACTCTGGACCCCAGATCTACAGGTATTTTCTCTCCCAGATTACTCCCTATTCCTGATTTGTGTTCTCCACTTCGTTTCAAGGGCACTATACTCTTGCTTTGATTTTGTCTCACTCATCATTCCCTCCTAGTTTCCTTTTCAGGTTCCTCCTCTTCTTTCCAGTCTATCCCTAACTTCTTAGCAGTAGAATTCTCAAGGATTTTGGTTCCCCTTTTTTCTCTATATTCTTTCATTTCCCTGGTGATGTCACCCGATCCCACGGCTTTAAGTTCCTTGTACTTATCCCGTGCAGAGAACATACAGATCTATTTCCTAAATACCAAGCTTGAAAATATCCACTTGGAACTCTAACAGAAATTTCTGAGGTAACTTGTTTTTCACTGTTTTCACACTTACTGTTCTTTTCAGTTAATGCCAATTCCATATGCCAATGACTGGGTCAAAAGCATTCTTGATTCCTTTATCTTACACATACGATGCATCCAGTAGGAAATCTTGCTGGCTCTACCCAGGTATCCCTGCTTCTCACTCTCAATATAAATATTTATTTTCCTTAATGAACTTTTTAAATTTTCTTACATCTTGTTCTTTGTTATACAGTATTTGATTTCTCCCCTCAGGTTTAGTCCCTTTATATCTCCCACATTCCTTATGAGCTACCACCATAGTCCTTCGTGCTCTTTCCAACACAGTTTACATTTATTTTCAATATCAGGTAGATCATGTCACTTCTCTTCAAAATTCCCAGTGGCTCTCTACTTTACATCGAGAATAGATAGTCCTATGTGTAACCCCATCATTTGACATTAATATCCTCCACACACCCTCCTCTCCAGTCAAACTGATCTTACTGTTCCCTGTCCCTCTTTGCTATATTGTTAGTGTCATGAGGCGTGGATCTTTGTTCTCTGTTGAGTATCCCAAACCCATATAACAGAGCCTGACACAAAGATAGACTGGTCATTGAATGAATGCAAAAACGAACAAACACAGAATTACCAATCATCAAATATAAATAGTGAAGGAAGGTGAACTTTCTTATCTCTTTGATCCTAGGTTTATAAGTTCTAGCTTACAAACTTGAATAAACTTGAATCTGCCACCTAATTTTGGAAATAAAGACTTATTGTCATCATGGCCAAGTCCATCGATTGTCTACTAACTATGGCTCTTTCCCCACAGGCTGTACCAGCAGAGTGGAGAAGTTAATACAGAGAATGCATAGTTCATGAAACCTAAAATATTTGCTATCTGGGTCTCTTTATGGAAAAGGTCTGCCTATAACCTTAGCTAGATGCTGAAAGGAGAATTCAGCTAATCTGTAAAAATCCAGTCATCAAACACAAAAAAATGAAATACATGTGGTTTTGGACATGTAAATCAGTCGGTACCACTTTGAAGGGAGAGTTAACCTAGAAATGCTCCCATTTCACAAACAGGTATTATTCTACCTGTAAAGGCCCTCATAAGTAGCCGGGCCACCCACATCACCAAGGAGAAGATGAGGAAAGTTAGGTCTGATTTTTTTCTTCTATATCAAGTAATCTCTCAAGAATTGGAAATTCCCCCTAACTGTTCACTCAATCATTTTGCACAGAAGAGTCATTTATATCATATTCTTTCACTCAATGATGCATTTCAGTTCCTTAAAATAGAGTCAGTTCTCATCCATCTTGAAGTCCGGCATCTCGGAACATTGATCTGCATGGTTGGTGAGCTGGGGGCTCAGAAGGCATTCTCCAGAATGCTGAAATCTGTGATTGAAAGAGGAAAGGAACAGACAGTGGCACCTCATGCAGGATGAGTCTGTGGTGGGCAGTGGACTCTGGCTGGCAGGTTTCCTTAGCAACCTATCTATGGTGACGCTCAGGCTGAATCAGGGTTGGGGCTGCTCTGTATCTGTGGTGGCCTCCCTGGGGGTGCCTGGGACTGGAAAGGACTCTACACAAAGGGACCAATGGAAAGTCACACAAAGTCTCGATTTATGCCCTGGTAATAGCCAGATTCAGGCCTGGGCTTCTGCAAAACCTGGAAACATGAGATGTGAAGTTTGCTGCCTTTACTTTTCACTGGGGGGAATAGTCCTACTTCACACCTCAGGCAGGACTCTCCCTCTGGTTACCTCTCTCACAGACTAAGGGCCCTTTCTCTCTTTGGAGACAGAAACAACTTTGCACAATATGCAAAACAGTAGACTGAAAAGGGTCAGTCACTCAAAGATGGTGCCCAGCCATCACTTTGTAAAAGAAAACCAAAACCTGGACTTCTGTGCTAGTTCTGATGTAAAATCAGTTAATGGCTGAAAATGCCAGATTAAAAGCAGCTCTGAGGACCAGCCAAGCCGCTTACCAGGGAATTAAAAAGAAAGAATGGCCTGAATGAGAATCAACCATGGCGACAGAGTCCAGAGTGCTGGGCTCTCTGGAGAATGTTAAGGCTCAGGATGACTCTGCTCAGATTTGGTGTGATCTCATCTCAATCCAGAGAGCTGAATTGGACAAGTCTCTAAACTTCCCTCTGACTCCATGTTTCTTCCCATAATTACAGCACAGGAAATTCAAGGAGAGGTGAGACCATGACAGATCTAGTCCCAGCTTGACATCTTGGGCATCTTTCCTGGTTTGCTACCAGGTTTCTTTCCTGATTTTGGTGACAGAGGATATGGAATCCTCCTGGTATTTATCAAGATGGGGCTTCTCACAATAGGGCACTGCCTTCATTGTTGGTAACGGTTCTGAAAGCAGGTGTCCCCTGGCTTACATGTGGGATGGATGTCCCTTGATTAATGTTACTGGTATCTACTCTGTGTCTGTGTGCATAAAACCTCATTTCAAAATGCCCTCTCATTCTTCCAGTTAGGGAAGGAGTCCTCTCCTTGAGTCATCTGATTCGTCCTGTCACCAGGTGAAGGTCAGGGCAGGGTGTCTGTTTCTCTCACTGCACAGGACTTTCTGGGTCTCAAGTCTCCTGACAGAGCTGATTCACTCTACCTCCTGCAGGAAGCTCGACTGCCTGCCTACAGCCCCTTCACTCAGCTCACTCCTCAGCTCTGTTCTTAAGTTCCTCCCAGGTGATCTGTCAGCTCTGCCAGGCTTCTTGCCAGCCAGTGAGCTGACCAGCAGTGCCACGAGTGTGCAGTTCCTGCATGTGGTTAGGGCATGGGCAGGTCAGCTGCCACCCGGAAAAATGGGGAGAACTTTTCACTTCCTCATCTTGGGTGGAATTTGAGTTTGGGCCTTTCCCCAAACTCAGAAGTGATTCAGCTCTTGGTACCTTTGAACTTGAAGAAACTTAGACTTATGAATGAGGAAATCAAAGGTAATTAGTATGTTTATTCTGAACTGTTCAGACTCACAAAGCAGCCCTATACTATAGTAGAGAGCAAAGCCTTCCCTGTTACTCAGGAAGG